>JASDQU010293223.1:1323-13951 GCA_032191745.1 Picea mariana
TATATCATCAAAAAATACTAACACAAATTTTCGAAGGAAGGGCTTGAAAATGGAATTCATCAACCCTTGGAATGTGGAAGGTGCATTTGTAAGGCCAAAAGGCATGACCAAAAATTCATAATGGCCCTCATGAGTTCGGAATGTTGTTTTTGGGATATCTTCTTCCTTCATTCTAATCTGATGATACCCTGAACGAAGATCCAATTTTGTGAAATAGATTGCTCCATGTAGTTTATCTAACAATTCATCAATGAAGAGAATGGGAATCTTATCTTTAATAGTGATCTTGTTGAGCTCTCTCTAATATGGACACATATGCCATGAGCTATCTTTCTTGAATACCATTACCACTGGTGCAGAGTAAGAACTTTGGCGAGGTCTAATAATGCCAACCTCTAACATTTCTTCAACCATGCGCTCAATTTCACTCTTCTGGGTGTAAGGGTATCTGTATGACCTAATGTTAGGAGGAACACTCCCAGGAATTAGGTGAATTTCAGGATCATGATTTCGAGTGGGTAGAATACCTTTGGGAATATATTCAAATACTTTGGAATGCTTATCAATGATCCCTTGGAGATCTTGAGGAATATATGGCTTAGATGTTTGAACATCTAGTGAGCATAGTTGTGCAATAACTTCTTGATTCCACTTTTTCAATAATTTTGTCATGCCATTAGATCTTATCACCTTATCGGGTTTCCCTGTGATACCTCTTAACTCAATTTCTTTTCCTTCCAATGAAAATTTCATGAAAAGTTCTTGAAAATTAAAAGCCATTGTTCCTAAGATTGTAACCATTGGATTCCTAGTACAATATCTGCACCACCCATGGGTATAGAAATCATTGGACTATTCATTACATATTCCCCCATAGTAAGATTGATATTATTTCATTTTCCTGAGCTATTGACAGTTCCTCCATCTGCAATCATTACTTGAAACTCTAGTGTTGGATATACAAAGCAATTGAGAGCTTTGGCTAATTTATAGTGAATGAAATTATGAGTACTACCAGAATCAATTAGGACTATTACCTTTTTATTTTTGATGTATCCTTCGATCTTGAGGGTTTGAGGAGTGTTAATTCCATCCAATGCATTACATGATATCGTGGGAGTCAACTCTTCAAACAAAATTTATTCTACATTTTCATCTTGAGATGGTTCTTCTTCTTCTTCACAGTATATGTAGAATAATTTCTTCTCACCACACTTATGTCCCTTACTGTACTTGTTGTCACAATTAAAGCATAAACCTTTTGCTTTTCTTTCTTTCAATTATTGGGGTGTCAACCTTGTAGGTTGAGGTGTTTAAGAAGAAGGAGCATTGTTCTCTCTATTGATGTTAGGATTGTTCCTTCTAGTAGCCATAGCCATATTTTTACTTTCAACATTTCTTGCCACCTTAAATGCATTCTCCAATGATTTGGGTTCCCAAAGGTGAACCTCATGTTGAATGTTATCCTTTAAAGTTCCTATGAATACATCAATCAAGTGCTCATCTGGAATATGTGTTACCTTTATATTCAATCTTTAGAAGTTGTCAATGTCTTCAGTAATTGAACCCTTTTGCTTGAGATTTATCAATTGGCTAAAGAAGGTATTTCTCCTTGTATCCTCATAGTGTGCTATCATTTCTTTCGTGAAAATTTTCCAAGTGACGAATGATTTGCTAGAACAAAGCCATCGATCCCATACAAATTTATTGGGTTCTAAATATAAAGAAGCAATTTGTACGTTTTGTGTATGTGGCACATTATGTAGATCAAAGAATTGATCCATCTGAAGTATCCATGTGATTGGGTCCTTGCCATCAAACTTCCTCATATCGATCTTAGGAACGTGGTTGGTCTTCAAACCAAAGTTGGAGTTTCTCCATTCTTGATTCACCTTTCTTGTGTCCTCATCATGAATTTTATGGGATGCATTTTCACTTTCAGGTGTCTTCTCTGTTACGAAATTTTTCAATACTTTCATGATCTCCTCTTTTAAACCATCCATCTTTGCCTCCAACTTAACTTCCATATCTTGTATTTCATATTTTGTTACTATCTTCTTTTCTAAATCATTTATGTCTCTACACATTTCTTCACCTTCATCAAGAGTCCAATTAGGATTGTCTGGAGGCTTATTTGGTGTAGAAGTTCTGATTTTGGATGGCATGTTGGACAAGTATCACTTTTGAACCTTGATTTTGAGGTGGTTCTGCTAGACAATCTTTATTCTATTGTATCTCCCAAGTTTCGGCCCTTCTAGGTATGAAACTTTATTTTATGTAGCTCTCTAATATTTCTTCTCTGTAATGCCACATGTCTGATCAAAATTGGATGTGCCAAGTGGAATTTATGATAACTTCCCCACAACTTTCTATTTTTGGCCTTTCCAGACGATCTCACTTGTATAGTGTGCCTCGCACAGAGTAATTGATATAAAATTCTGAAACTCGTACCTGAAATACTAAAGACTATCTACTATCTAATGAAACTAGTCCCACTCAATTTGAATACTCTAGGAAGAAGTTATGATTGTTTTACCTAGAACACCTTCTTGAGACTAATCAATAGGACTAGTCAGATACCCTATCTTCCACATGGTGTATCTACAAATTTAAGATGAAACAAAATATGAAAGTTTTACCACATATACCTTACTAATTTCTTTGAATAGCCTCTAGAGTTCAAGGTCTGAAACATTATAGAAATAATTTTATAGTAAAAGTTCTGTAATGACTCAGTTCAGGATGATTCCAGAACCCTGTCTTGCATAGGTTGTATCTCCGAAAGTATAAGGCCTCATTAGCTGAAATGTTAACCCTACGTACCTTGATCCATCTACTAAATATCCTAGAAGCCTTTCCTTCTGAAACATTGTAGAAAAAAATTTATAGCGAAAATTCCAAGGTGTGTTAGATGTAGCAGCGAAACCCCAAGACCTTGAGCTCTGATACCATATGTTAAGAACCAAATATCAATATAGCATATAAAAACCTTAGAATAAGTACTCAACGCCTTGAAAAAGAGATAATTTTAGATAATAAGCCTCTTTGAGGGGGAAACCTCCTTTTACCCCACATAAATGTTCAAGTACAAGATGATTCCAAACGAAAATGTCTCCTTGGTATATATAGGAGACTAGGAGGTATAATTACAACTAATGGAATAAAGCCAAGATAAATAAAATAACATTACTAATGTCATATGCCCCAATTAAGGGGTAATGAGCCAATATTAGGGCTTAACAAGAAAGGTTTCCAGAACTCGAACTTCGTCGGAATATCAGTACAACACAGATTGACACTTTGCCATGATGAAACAATGTGACCTTTGGAGGAAATATGGTCGTTCAATTGACACTCCCAAACAGTTAGGAAAGTAGTTATGGCCAAAATGTTTTCCATTTAACTATTGGGACCGCGCCATAATGGATGGAATTGCATTGAATAAGGCTTTGCGACCCGTTGAAAGAAACCATTACAGTGTTATCTATTTATCCCGTCGAGCATTGCACCGAGAACACTTTTACCAATTGTGATTATCCAATCTCACAAAGAACTAGTTGATTTCATGTAGTGATCATTGAGACCTCGCCATCCATTCTATTACATTGAGTATTATTCACCAACCTGAGATATCATATCTCGAGTGTGCATGTCGGATGCAATTAGTGCAGCAAAAACATCATCGAAGAGATTCTAATAGACCTCATGGCCGAGAAGGTGATGTCTGCAGGCATCCAAGCCTCATCAAAGTGAGGAGTGAAAGCCTCCCTGTCGAGTGCTTGTGGATTTGGACCATCCCAAGCTACGATCGAGAAGAGAACCAAGCATCCTGATGAATTGGCGAATGGGAAGCTAATTCCATCCATCCTAACCAACTACATCCCACCCCTAGATGATGTGGTGAGTCGTGATAATGTCCAAAGGGACTTCGACTACACAGTCATCACTGTGTACCTTCCGAAGGGAATACAAGCAGTTAGAACGCAATTGGAGAGGATTCCAACCTTGAAGATGAGTCACTATAATCTAGGAGATCGCAAGAGCTATGGCATCTCACACCTCACAAATATTTGACCATGACCAAGGGGAAGAAGTCGAAGATCATCCCCCAGCTGTGGACTATGGACATTACGAGGTCCACTGTCTTGAACGTGATGAATATACCACATTTTGGATGGCACCAGGAGGTTAACGCGTGATTTAATCTCCTGTTGTTGTGCTTCTGTGGTGGGTATCTATGGTTAGATAGACGCATCAACGTCGATCTGATGCTGATCCATAGGATCACCAGATTGAGCATGTAGGGACCAGACCCGCAAGACTTTTATCCAGGGAAGGATGTAGATCGCACCCTGGCATAGAAGATCAAAGACACCTATGACGATGTAGAGAAAGGGGCACGAGGCTAAAAGGTATCCTCCATTCATAATGGTGCAGTGCGCCTTGCTTGCTAGTTGATTTCTAGTAAACTATTCCAAAAGAAGAGACCCACGCAGGTCACAGGGTTTGTCGTTGACCTCGCAGGAAAATGTGTGGAAGGAATACAGATGAACTGGGCCAGTTACCTAGTCAATCAATTAGAATTGGATTGTCACGAAGCTCAAGATCAGGGCTATGAGTTCCATTTTAGTTGGTTGTTGATCCTCATTGCATTCACTGCTTGGGAGGTGCTGGAAGGTGCGACCTTCCTTGACATTGATTCATTCGAGCCATTATATGCAGAGTTCACCACGCTCTGGTATTCAAGTGATATGGGGAAACAATGGCAGTCAAACATAGTATTCCATACCTACTACCTACAACTGAAGAGGGCTATTGAGTCTTTCCCTCGTATGATGTCGAACACCCTGGACAAGTTCAGGCCCCTTATGAAGTTCCACGCAAATAGGCATTTTATTTATATTACTGTGTGAGAAGATGAAAATAAAGAAGAGCTTCATTCCTACTACAAGCTCACAGAGGAGAACCTAGAAGAAATCACTAAGGAATGGCCCACAGAGTTCCTTATACCAGTCGACCAGGSAGAACTGTCTGATCCCAACCTCATTGGAAGTTTGGTGGTTACTCTYAGAGAGTATGATGCACCCAGCAGTAGCARGAAGAAAAAGAAGGAAGATGTACAGGAAGTACACAACACATCAAAAGAGACTACATCAGATTCACCTAGCGGAGGAGGAGATGACRAAGTGGACAAAGAAGAGAAAGAATGGGAATAAGACAAGTAGAATCAAGGCGAAGTAACACCGCCTAGRAACCCCCTTGAAGAGGTAGAGACACCCAATAAAAGAAATGTTTCCCCCATGAAACCTACATCGCAGAAGAAGTCCAAATCGAATAAGCCGAAGTTCTAGAATGTGCTTACGATCGATGACTTCGACTTCATTATCGCAGCTGTATCAGATGCCTTAGAAGATGTTTGCATAGAACCGATTCCAAACAAGAAGCCATGTATTATAGAATTGAGAGAGAGTTAAGAGTTGTACAACAATCCCTTCACTCCARCCTCGTAGTTCCCACTGCACCCCTGCCACTAGAAAAACCAGAGTTGGGAGATGAGCCTTCCCAAMTCCGCAGAATAGCTGATGTGATCGAAGCTCACCTTCATCGCGTACAGGAATAAGAAGAAAAGGCCACAGTGGCCCTAAAGCAAGCATAAGAGGAAATCATAGAGAAACATTGAGTTGGGAAGCAGGAGAAGGACGACCTCCAATCCAAGTTCGAAGAAAATAAAGCACAAATTCARCAGGAGAAAGAACTACTTCTCGTGGAGCAGGTCAGATTTAAAGAAGCATTCAACAGAGAAATTATCTATGTGACAGGCTTGGAGCAGATGGAAGAATACCTGGTAGTAAATCAATTCATGAATTTTGTTGAAGCCATTCAACAACTTCAACAGAGGGTCGCAAAACTAGAGCTACAAACAGTGCTAATCACTTCACAGGAAGTGAGATACCAGAGAGAAGAAACTACCCAGAGCGCATTTGAAAGGATCAAAGCATTAGTTGTGGAATGTAAACAGCTAAGAATTCGTAGTGCATAGAATTATGAGCACCTTACTGAGGACTCTGAACTGAAGGCACTTGAGTCAAATCTCTAGGAAGAAAAGAAGCAAGCAGTAGCAGTACAAGCACAGTTGAAACTCCTGTTAGTAGTTTAGAGGATGAAAATATCCCATGACCAATGCACAACTCAGCAACAGGTCCATGCCATACAAAGCAAAGTCATGGAAGTGACTCACAAGATCCAGCCAGTACAGGATGCAACTAGCCTACTTTTTTAGGAGATTGAAGGCTAAGGAGCAGAGCTAGAACAAGTAGTCGCTTCGGTGGAACATTTCTTGGAGGTACCTGTGAATGAGGAAGTTATTCAAGAGTTCACCGAGCAAGATGCCTTGGCGCAACACTAGGTTGAAGTAGCTCAATCCAATCTCGAGTAATTTGAGGCAGAGTTACCCAGACCAGAGTGAATCAGGATGAGTCACAAGTGAGTGTTGGGGGATTTTTGGCCATTGACCAAGTATTGGAGATCATTGGTCATTTTTGACCTCTTTTGGGACATCGACAGACTGGTCGAAGGCAGAGCGCAAGTTGAAGTAGAGATCGCAGTATCTCGACCCCTTTTTCAAGCATTTTTTTGGATTAGGATTTATGTAACGGGTATGGGATGTTGGCCCATGGGTTTACCCATGTTTAGGCCCATTTTGTAATGTATAAATAGATATCTAGGTGACATAAGAAGACGCCAATGTGCTAAGTACTAGAGTTTCATCTATGTGATTGCAAAGGCTTTGTGCATAGTGTATGTTGAGACTTGCAGATATAACTGCAAGTGATTGTAAGGAGGCTTTGTGCTTAAACCTAGCTTAGGGAAGGAGGATATGGCAAGGTGTGCGTAGATCTCATGTAATATGCAGAGTGGGTTCTGAGGCTTTGTGCATGTAAGGAGATTGACAAAAGATAATAAAGAAGACAAAGAGTTGGTGGACGCAGCCCCACACTGGGGTGAACCACGTATATCTTGTGTTATGGTTGCTCTGTGCATCAAGGTTGTATGCTAGTGATGTGAGTTATTATTGGTGTCGATATCTTTATGTATGATACATCTTGTATAGTATCTTAGTGCTTGGTAATGTGAATGAATGTTAAATCTGATCTATCTCTCCATGTTAAGTGCTTGAATGTGTTAGATCTGGTAGAATATTGTGTTGCTCTGTAATTAAGGTTTGGATCTATAGTGTGAATAAGGGTTAATTACTGATAAATGTAAACTAATAATTTCTTTGTTAAGAGGTATACTCACAGATCTGTGTCCCAGCTAGGTTGCAAACATTTGAGTCCTACAGCCACCCCGACCTCTACCTTGGGTGAGACTTCATCTACTTCATAGGTGTTGTCTAAAGGGTCGATATTTAGGGTTTTGTTGGTGCGTTGTTGAAGCATTGAACCCTAGGTCTGCCCCTGTGCCAACAAATGGTTATGTTGCCGGGACCTGAAACTGTGATTGCTAGGAACTGAAGAAAATAAAGATTTGTGCATAGATATGTTGCTTTAGTGTGCATTATTCTACTTGACTTGTGAGGCTTTGTACTAAAAAGAAAAGTCTGATTTGAAGAAAAGAGGTAAGATCTTGAAGCTTTGTGCTCTGGGAAAGGTAAGATAAGTGAAAAATTTTGTTTCGAAAGAATGGATCTAGGCATGTTTGATAAAAAAACTCCTAGGGAAGAGTTAGAAGAAAGAATATTTGATATGAATAGATCTGATAAAAATAATGAAAGGTATGTTATCCCTATGCATAGAAACAATGTTTGGACTAATAAATGGATGCAGGATCCTAGAAATAATTTTTTGCAGGTTATTTACTGTGATCCAAGTGTGCAGTATAGGAAAGGTTGGGGATCATTTAAGAGAAAGAGAGGATTAACCCTTTGTTATAGTTATAGAAGATCGGGACATCCTGCTAAGGAATGCCCTGGTAGAAGACCTAGTTGTATTTGTTGTAAATATATGGACCGTGAAGTTTTGTATTGTCCTAGAATGATTGATAAAGTTGAAAAGATGAATATGCAACAAGAAAACTATGAGATAGGCCAAGAAACTAAGGATATGATAGAAACCCAGAAATAATCAGAGGCTGTATTACTACAGATGAAATAAACGTTGAATGACCACAAAAATATCAACTTATCAGAGGTCTTAAAAGAGAAAGAGTATATAGAAACAAGAATAGGATACTTCGACATAGACTGTGTCCTGGATGAGGAAACACAGGTGAATATCATGACAGAAAGAACTTGGTAAATTTTGGGAAAGCTTGTTATGGTTCCTTCATTAGGAGGAATAGGATTATTTAGAGGAAAGATGATAACCCTATGTGGAATACTTACCTAGAAATCTATGAGTGCTCATGGCACTTCGACAGATGAAGAATTTGAGATCGTTAAGTTTGTTGAGAACAATGCCCCATTTTCTATCATGCTAGGAAAAACTTGGATTGCGAAAGATCAGATACGAAGGAAATAAGAAGAGGAGGATCTAGAACAGAAAAAGAAAGAACTAAGAGATTTCATGACTAGGAGAATAGCACATTTAATAGAAGAACAAGAAAACTAGTCGAATCTACTAAATACCAAAGATATGGATCTCAAAGTTGAAAGGACATAGGAAGACTAGAGACACCTTTATGTACAAGAGAGTAGAGCACCTACCCCAGAAAGAGAATAAGTATTACCCTTGAACCCTATGAAATACCGTCAACAATGTGAAGTTATCATGCCAAGAAGAGATAAGAACAATAATGGGAAGAGGAACCTAGTTACTCAGATAACAGGAAAGAAGGCCAAAAAGCTCAGTAAGAAGAGGGAAAAGTTAGAAAAATTACAAGAGGCTCTAGAAATAACTTCGCAGAAGAAAGGTTTTCAGAACTCAAACTTTGTTGGAATATCAATACAACACAGATTGGCACTTCACCATGACGAAGCAATGTGACCGTTGGAGGGAATATGACCATTCAATCGATGCTCTTGAATGGTTAGGAAAACAGTTTTGGCCTGAAATTTCGCCATTGAACCATTGGGACCATGCCATAATGGATGGAATTGCATTGAATAAGGATTTGCGACCCATTGAAAGAAACCATTACTGTGTTATATATTTATCCCTTTGAGCATTGCATCGAGAACACTTATACCAATTGTGATTATCCGATCCCACAGAGAACTAGTTGATTTCGCGCAGTGATCATTGAGACCTTGCCATCCATTATGTTACATTGAGTATTGTTCACCAACCTGAGATATCAGATCTCAAGTGTGCATGTCAGATGCAATTAGCGCAATAGAAAATGTCATCGAAGAGATTCTAATAGACCTCATGGCCGAGAAGGTGATGTCCGCAGGCACGCAAGCCTCATCAACGCAAGGAGTGAAAACCTCCCCATCGACTGCTCGTGGAGGGAAGCCCATCGAGCCCCTCTTGTATAAATCTTTGTATTTTTTCCAAGTAGAGGTTGGTTGTAGAGGGTTGTAAGGGGTTGTAGGATGTTATCCAGGAGAAAAATGCATAGAAGTTAGGGAGATTGATGAGAGCCCAAACTCAGTCACAGTSTGAACTCAAACATTTGTAATTTGAGGTTCTAGCATTAATAGAAAATGAAAGTTCTTCTTGTTATCAATTTTTGTGTAATGGATGTTGTCTTATGAATTTCATATGTATGCATTTGATTTGTAGATGAATGTTAGAAATCATCTGCAGGGATAGAGATAYAGTTTTSTATATGTGAGTGTGTCGGATTAGGTCTGGTTCTCTAGGCTAAGTKCAAGGAGTTTGTGACAAAGTGAGGAAACTCTGTGAGCCAACGCAAGGAGTGCATGTCTAAACATAGTGGAGTAAGAAGAGAGACTKCTAGGAGGGMATACCAGATAAATTCATAGACTTGGGAGGAAATTTAAAGGTGGTTAATTACCTTGGAAAGAAAGSTTGTGAAGGAGGAAACACAGTCCAGAGTTACTGAACACTCTGAAACACTTTTCTAGGAGGGCATAGAGCAAGTACGAGAGTGTACAAGAGAAACATTGTTGAAAGTGTTGGAATCCTTAAGAGAATCCCAGGGTTTTAGAACACTCTAAGGAAGGAAGTCTTTGAAAGAGTGCATTGACAAAGGAAAGGAGATGCCTTAAGATGCTCAGGTAAGCTAAGGGAGAAGTCGTCTAAAATCTCATCCAAGCACAGAGAGTGCTCCAAGGAGACTGTAAGTCTATATTACAATCTCAATGAGGAAGAGCGTAAGTTTCCAGGAGGGAAAGAGGAGAACGTTCACTGAAGGATGTAGAGGAATGGAGAACCTTGAAGGTTTTCAAGCCAAGAAAAGTCACAGGAGAGTCTATGTAGAAATCTGCAAGGAGTACAAAAGAGGTTTGAGAATAGCCTAAGTCTCGAAGGATAAATTTTTGCTAAGTGTGCAAAGGATTTGAGGACTTGCTGAAAGTCCCAAAGACAACCAATTCATCCATTTTTCAAGTAGACAGGTGGAAGTAGATCCGAGAGTTTGAGGATTCGTACTTCAAAAGAATTGCAAGGAGATAAATTCAAACTTCGCGAAGGGATAAGTGAGGAGTAATTCTAGACCGTTGGATCCAAGAGGATGCGTGGCAGAGATCTACATATTCCGGAGGAAGAATCCTTCGAAAGAAAAGTCAAGGAGGGAACACCTGAAGAGCTAGGAGCCAAAGAAATCCTAGCCTTCTATTGAGAAAGGATGTGTGGCGAGAGATAAACACTTTGTTGATTCGTAAATCAAGAGAAGTAGAGTTGATAGAAGAGAGGACTCGTGAAGTCTAAACTCGCGATTCGATCTCAACCGTCGATCGCAAGGAGAACATGGACCATAGATTTGATCCTGGAGAATTCGTCGATTCGAGAATTGGAGAAAAGACTGCAAGAAATTCACAAAAGTCCCAAAGCACAAGGTCATGAAGGGAGCTATCCCATGGTTGTTGTTCGTGGTCATATCAAGGAGGGATCCTAGCATGGAGAGATAACATCCGTTGGAGTTTAKATTTGAAAAGAGCTAAGGAGAGGGTCCACGGGTGCCACACAACCTACGCCGAGAAGGTGAAGGGAATCTGTCAAGTTAGTTTGGTTCCCATTAGGAGCTCGACGAACCATTCRGTTCGGTGACTTGAATGATCCTAGACCGGGAKGTCGTGCAGACCCAAAGGAGAGTAAAATAGGGTGAGGTCTGCGCTATCAAAACATTATTAATTAGCTAGCACACATATCTAATAATTTAATAGGGCATCATCATTGTGATCACATATAAAAAAAGACAATCATTTTATAACATCATCACACAGATCTAACAAGAATCATTTAACATACACATCTATCAAACACATTTAACATTAAACATACCTAGCATGACCTAAAAATGTACACATCAACATTAACATATAAATTAATTAAGTATATCATCATGATTAACAGGAAAAATGCATGTCCAATGAACAATGTTATAACATACACATCTATCAATCACATTTAACCAACATATCTAACATGACCTAACAATATGCACATCAACATATAACTTAAGTACATCATAAACATGATCAATAGAAAAAAAAAAACACTATATGTGTGTGTGTGTGTCATGGACAAGTCAAATAAATTTTATAACATATCTGGTCTAGACGGTGGGATAATATGCATATCTACAATAATATTGGAGGCATGTTCTATAGTGGAATATTATGGATGATGAATAGGTCCTTCCTACTCATCTAGGTGAGGTGAAAGAGGAGGAGGAGGAATATGTGTTGTATCCTCATGATCTGGGTGAGGTGAAGGAGGAGGAGGAGGAGGATGTGGAGAAGGATGATAACGAACACCCTCATCAATAGATGGGGTACTGGAAGAAGAGTTGTTCCTATCATTGGGAGCCCTCCTGGTTTCTAGTAGCATTAGAGATTTGACGATATGATGCATAAGAGGAATCAATCACACATCATATCCGTCCAAAGCTCCAAGAGTGTAGGATATTCCCTGATGTCTCGCATCAAGGAAGGGAGGACTCCCACCTCAGTCAAAAGTGCAGATATCTGGTCACCCAACTCCAACCTGAATCTGGTATCATGCCTATGACACATGCCACCAGGTATCTGCACCTGAGGACCCTGACCCACCGCAGCCTCATAAATCATATCCTCATCATAATTTGTTGAGGGAGGAGGAACATCCCCAATGAAAGTGCCAATTTATTCAAAATATATATTACATAACAATAATTACACATTTAATTCATTAAACAATTTAATAAAACAAGTTAAAGACACTATTAAATTTGAATGTTTTTGCGACGAAGTAGAGACGAATTTTCATCGGCATAGAGTCATTTTTGCGACCAAGATGATTATTTTTTTCGTCGGAATTCATCTATCGGTCTAGCGGCCACACATGGATCTTCGCCAGTCTAGAGACCGAAAAAAGAAGCCTATTCACAATAGGGAAAAGTTTGTCTAGCGACGAATGTTAGTCAGTCAAACGACTAATATTAGCCGCAAGAGTGACCAAGACAACCCTGGCAAACTTAGTCAATAAACCACTATGAGTCGCTAGAATGATGAATATTAGTC
>JASDQU010293224.1:2311-14299 GCA_032191745.1 Picea mariana
AAAAAGTAGGGCAAACATCCCATTATAGATCAATAATTAACTTGAATGTGATCACTACTAAATGATTTCTATTAAATTGTAATTTCATCTAATTCTTTGGACTTACTCTTAAATATAAATTTATTAATCATTTTAACCCAACATCAAAGTGTGCAATAGAGAGAAAAAAATATTGTCTACCAATTCCTCTTTACTTCCATGCGGCATAGATCAATAATTAACTTGAATGTGATCACTACTAAATGATTTCTATTAAATTGTAATTTCATCTAATTCTTTGGACCTACTCTTAAATATAAATTTATTAATCATTTTAACCCAACATCAAAGTGTGCAATAGAGAGAAAAAAATATTGTCTACCAATTTCTCTTTACTTCCATGTGGCAGACACCTTCTAGTTGGCAACACTTTTGTTATCCATGAAGTATCAAAATGTGAAACAAATACATGAAACCACTACATCAAATATTGAAATGACCCTACAAATATGAAACAATTGCATGAAACCATTGCTTGTGAATGAAATGTGAGAGAATGAGGCACAAACATGTTTTTTTCCAATGGGAAAATTTCTCGATTATATTAAAATATAATGTGTTCTCTAGTTAGAGAAATTATAAAGCACTGCTGAGGAGACAAAACTTGTCAAATAATGCTTTCACCTATAGCGGTCTCTCGACCAACAAAAGGATAAAGTTCATACAAAAGAGAAAGGTCAAGTACAAAGTGGTATTCCATATCTAGCGGACAAATGTTCTTCAAGATAAAATAAAAAAACAAAGATCTGGAGCAGCCTTCAAAAAATCAAAGCAAGGAAGACTGCTAAGATGTGTTGAGCATGTCTTAAAATAAAGATAGGAAATGTGGAGGGCCCTCATGGCCATCTATCCAGAGATTGTAAGTTATAATTTCCTCTTTTTTTTTGTAGAGATTCCTTAGATAGTTTGTCTGCAATTTTGTTGTGCTCACGATAGATGTGATTTATGCTGAGTTTTTTGAATGAGGGAAGTAGTAGTCTGATTCTATCCTTCCAAGCCAGGAGGGAGATGGCTTGTAGATCGCCCCTATTGTTCAACCACTCAATAATAATTTTGGAGTCCCCAAGTATCTGAAGTTTTTTAATATGAAGTTTGGAGGCCAAGAATAGAGTGGTCTAGGCACCCAATAATTCAGCTCTGGTGTTGGTGCCCGAGCCAAAATTAAAAGTCCATCTAATGGATGAGTTTTTTGTAATTATGATCATCCCTCCAACACCACTCTGAGTGGAATTTGATAGCTTTTCTCCATAGAACCATCTAATTGGAGTATCCTCTAAAACAATTGTCCTATTTTTGTTATGCGATCTTGGCTTAAAAGGGTAAATGTAATTCCAATTATTAAAAAGACCAAGTGATTTGTACGCTGCTGAGCTAGTGGAAAGAGTCTCATTTTCAAAAAAAAAAAAATTGTGTCCAGCCAAATGGACCAACAGACCAAGGATGGTAGATGATTTAAATTATGCTCCCTGTGGGTCCAAGAATCAAAGAAGTCAGATAGCGTTGGCCCATCCCAAGAAGTTTTGAGATCAAGCACCAATGTAATTTTTTCCCAAACCTTTTTGGAATAAGAACACTTGGTGAATAGATGGTCCATTGATTCAACATCATTGTAGCAGAGGTGACAAATGTTTGGTCCAGTCTAGCCCTTTTTTTGCAAGATATCCCAGGTGTTTAATTTAATTGCAGTCATAAGCCATGCGAAGAGTTTAATATTTGAAGGAAGAAGTCAAGATCAAAGATGTTTTCTCCAGCCTTTAATGTTTGTATTCCAGATCAAATGGGTGATCTTTGTATATACATTCTAGATAGTTAATATGCCCGATAGATCACCCTCGGACCACTTGAGATGGTCATCCAGATCATTTAAGTGGATGCCCGAATGGGCTAAGGCCGAGCAGAGTGTGTTCCAGTGAGTAGCTTGCTCTGCACTGAGATCAAGAGTGTCATTGGAGATCCACCAGTTTGGGAGAGAAGTCGACGTAGTTCGATCTATGGCTTGGTAGAGATACCACACATTTTTATTGTGTAATTGAGCTATCAGCTGAGGTGGAAGAGTGGTGATAGCACCCAATCCAAGGATGTGGTTGCAACCAAGCATGATGGAGTGGTCTGAACCTAGCTACCAACATATCCCATGCATTAACCAGATTTTGGATTTTGTAAGAGTTTTCCATAAATATGAGGTTGCCCTGGTGGTAACCGTGTCGGTTAGGAGCCAGCTGGAGACTGTATACTGCGATAGATATTTATTCTTAATAATAGAGTTCCATATGTCGGGTGTGGTCATCACACGCCAAAGGGAATTGGCAACAAGTGCTTTGATGAAATGATAAATATTACGGAGCCCCCATCCACCTTTGTGTTTAGATTTAGCCAAGGATTCCCAATTTCATAGATGTTGTCGAATATGGTCTGAGCAACCTGACCAGAGAAAATTATAGGTCAAACGATGGAGTTTTGTTATAATCGTAGTAGGTATGGTTGCAAGAGCCATCCAGTACACATGTTGCCCTTCTAAAACAACTTTAATGAGTGTGAACTAGACACCAAGAGAGAGTCACTTCGTGCACCAATGTCTAGTCTTGTTTTCAAATTTAGCAATGAGCCAGTTCCAATCCGCCAGCTTATAGGATTCTACTTTTAAAAAATACCACAGGTACTTGAGACCAAATGAAAGGTGCGTGAAATTGTGAGGGAAGATACCTTTTAGTTGATCCAAGGCTTGTTGTTGCAGATTGGCGAAGTGAAAAGTCGATTTATCCCAGTTGATCGACAAGCCCGAGGCACAAGCATGTTGAAAGCCAATAGAGATCAAAGAATTATGCACATAGAGGGATTTCATGAAAGCCTCAATGCCTTCAACAAATTTTTCTATGAATGTTTAGTCCTTTTATCTATTATCATGAATGGTCATATCCTAGGAATTGATCAATCGTGCACTAGCAGGGAAAGTAGCAAACAAATAAGGAAGGAGAGGGCTGCCTTGCACAAAAAAATGGCTCAGAATCAAATTTTATGATCTAGAGCAAGGAAAATTTTAGAAGCTATATCACCAATTTCCATTTTTTCTAAAACTAATTTGCCCAAATTCTATAGAATAAAATTATTTTATCTTAAAAATAACCCAAATTTTATAGAAAATATATAAAATCCTTAGAAATTTGAATATTAAAAAAAAAATATCGCCAAACATTTTATAGTTTGCATATTTAAAACTAGTAAGATTTGACAAGGTTTCTGCATTGTGAGTTAAATTTTCATCCTAAAAATTGTCACTGATCTAGAGCTTGAACTCAAGAATCCACTTCAAATCCTTATTGATATATATTCATTTTTCCTAATCTATGACTTCATTTTGAATGAAACCAATCAAATTGTTATAGCCTCATTTAAGCCATAGCAAATTTCCACTAAAATATCCATAGTGGAACAAAACTACATGAATTTATGGAATGAATACCTTTTAATTTGATATGCATTTTCTAAGACAGTAAATTAAATTAAAAGGATGTTGTTGATTCCTTGTCACGAAATCCAAAAGTTCGTATATTTTATTCCAAATAGAAATATTGTTATTAACTTCTCTCATATCATTTAAAGGATAAGTTGCTACGACAAAGTAAGCATAAACCATGTGTTGCATTGATTTAAATTAGCTCAGAAGTAGGTACACAAAAAAAAATGTTGTGATAAACCATGCTTGTTTATGCTCAGGACCAAGATCAACACTTTGTGATACTAGAAAAGATAAAAAAAAAATACTTAATAAGTAGTGTATGACACGATATAAACATGACATCCCTAATTAATAAACAATGATGGAGCTCATATTTATTGTGCCATGCAACAACCACACACATAGATTAATCTTTTGGTTTTGAGAACAACCACCATGGGACTCAACTTGCTCTATAACAACAAATGCATGGAATCGATCCTCAACCAAAATAACCTATACCACGTTTCACATATTTTTCCATACAAATATATATATATTTACTACTTGCAACATTGTTGTTATCTACCTTGTTTATCAAACAATTAAAAACAATAGAAACACATGGAGACATACCATGTTAGGTTCTATAACCTTATATTAGATATCTTGCTTTATGCCTCCACTTCAATTTTTGGACGTGGTCGTGGAGGATCATTTAATGTACTTATTGATTTGAAAATGTGCTTTTTTACCTTAGTTAGGTATATCGGGTGCTCCTTGAAGGCGCAAAGTGGACTCATCATTATAAGAAAATTTTAGGACGACATAAGGTGGTTAAGGTCTTTAATGTTTGTAAAGTTCATTTAACATGAGATCTATTGATGTATCAACCTTGAAATTTGAGATAAAGGATTAAAATTACAAAGGAGTTTGTTTGTATTTGGAGGGTATAGAGGACTGTGAAAGGAGAAAATCATGGCATGGAGAAGAAATATCGAGATTTCCTATGGAGATACCATCAACATGTTTGTGTGAGAAGACAAATACTTCTTTTGGAATGCAACACAAAAGTGATATTCTTGTCTAAAGGAAGAGGAAATAACCAAAAATAAAATATGGACTTTTTGGTTTACGAAGGATGGCTACATGTTAGAAGTTTTTTATTTCACAAAATTAGTGATGTGGCGTGCTAAGAGGTTCTACTTGAAGCATAAAGTTGTAAATATAGTAAGGAAAATGGGAAGAGTCTAGTACCCCTCACTTCTTGAAGATGATGTTTTTATAGATTTATACAGAGGAGTTGTTGGTATTTTGAGAGAATATCTTGCATAACCCATGACCATCAAATATGTAGCTTACTCAATTAAAATTTCTAACTTGGATAAGCTTTATTTGGATTATTTCCATGAGAATATATTTGAATTATAAGGTGAACCCAGTGTAATGTTAATATCCAGAATTATTGGACCACAAGTCCCCATTTCACTTTTACAGAGTCCGAGATTGCTTTGTGAGAAGAAACATATAGATATTGATAGGGAGGGAGCCAAAGAGGCTAACCCTCAAATCCATAAATTTTCTTATTGGGAGGGGTGAGTAATTTTATGAGGAACATTATACATACATTAGAATTTATGGGTTTGAAGGAAAAACATACCTCCTTTCAAAGTTTGTTTATGATCGATTATTTTTAACTAATCCATGTAGACAATATGAAAGATGGTCTACTTTCTTTGAAATAAAGAAAAATAAGTAGTTCATATCCATCCCTTCCAAATTCATTGGTTTCTCTATTAAGAGTATCAAGAAATTGGTTCAGATTGCTTGAGGTTTTAATTCTTTTGATCTGCAGGAGGTTGATGTTGTGAAGGGTTTCAACCTCAAAGGAGTTTTCTAAACACATCTACTTTTAGTGGGGTACAATACCTTTTTCTATGATTAGGAATAGGAGGAAGGTGTTGGGGAAATGAATATTGTGACATGGAATCTATAAATTATGTCCTAAATTCATTTCCCCAATGTGAAACCCTAGCATCAAAATTAAATACTTTATCTTGCCTGATGACATTCATACTTTATTTAGTTCTAATACCTATTAAAAAAGGAAGACTCTATGAGAAAAGAAAAATGTAGGAAGTTATTAGTGAGCCTAGCCATGGACAAAAACATAGGGATAAATCCATAGCTCATGGTAGATGTGGTCTTGTTGCTCAATTTTCCATAAATTCATCATCCCACCCTAGAAAGTTTTTTCCTTTACCACCCGATGGAAATGGGAGGAAGAACGCAGATAGAGTAGGTTCTAATTATGGTGAAGTGGATGATCCCCATAAAAATAAACAAGAACATGGACATGCCACTACATATGTCCTGCAAAGAATGAGGTCTTCCAATAATAATAATTATTTATAGTCAAAATAATAGGGGAACGATGCCAATGGAATGGAAGTTTATAACTTTAATAAATTTCCATATTGGGAAATCATGTAGATTAAGGAGAACAAACTGATAGATAAAGAAACATTGCAAGATACATTACCTATTTTTGAGGATAACTCTGTCACCCTACACCATTCCAATTATAGTAAGAAGTCCAAAAAACTCCAAATAAGGTGAAAGTTAAAGGAAAAAAAGAGTTCTTGAAAATAAGGATGTTGTTGTGGAAAATGAGGGATTACAACCCATTAGACTCTTAAAAATGCATCAAACAAATGGAGTATATTGACACATTCTACAAATGAATAGATATGAGAGAATATTAGGTTAAATAAGAGGATTGTTGAGCTAGATGTTGCCTTGAATCCTAAACCATTGTTCACACAACCACCTTCCATTAAAGAGCTTGATGATAATCCTAAAGATGCACTTGAGAAACCCTTGAAGGCCAAAGGAAATCAAGAACTATTATTTGGAGCCCAAAATACTATTGCTATTAATATTGAATAAATAATGGTTCTATTATTTCAATTGTAGGATATAACAAACAATGCTTCTATTCTTTCTAGAAAAAATCATTCTCTCGGGGAATTCTTCAATATTGAATTGCAAAAATATGTCACTTTAATGAAAACTTTGTTTGTAGATTTATTAGAAAGCCTAGTGATACAAGTGAACATGAAAGGATGAAAGAGAATCTACCATCTTGAATGGAAGCAAATTTGATACTCTAGATTTGACCTATTGCAACAATTGATTACTACTTGTGAAATACTATTAAAACATAAATTTATTATTTTCCAAAATGGTTCATGCTATATAAGAATTGGAGGGACTTTCATAATTAAAAATGACAAGCTTGTTATGAAGGAAGAATTGGAAGAAGAGTTGAAATAGACAAAATCAACTTTGGGTTTAGAATTTGATAGTGTCATGACTTTTATTGACACTGAAATATGAAAAATGGTTCATATAGTTTGACATTGATAACATAGAGCATTGTTCCAATGCTCACGAGAAATGTTCTAATCTAAATTCCATTCAAATTGAAATTCTTTCACTTTGGATGAAAGAAGAAATTATTGTGGGTCCATTATGTGAGTATATTGAAACACTGAATAAAGCGATGGAGTTGATAGACAAAGTTTCCTAAGTCACTAAAGCTTGTTACGAAATTCCCAAAGTTCAAAAAACAATTATGTTCATCACGGTTCATAGAGAATGAATATATTATAAAATCAAAGTCATTTGAAGGAGAAAGGGCTCAAATTTCTAGCATTTTTGCCACTACATTTTGTGATTACAGACTTCCAAGATTTCCCCCTTTTCTTTTTATGATTCCCAAACATTTAGTCATCCAAAAAATTTATTTCACATGATTGTGTCATTGAGGTTTACTTCTAGTTCACTAAGGCATGCTTCAATGCAGACATGACATTCCAAAATTTTTGCAACTTTCCTAGAAACAATAATGTAAAGGTAACACAACAATCTTCGATGGTCTAGAACGTAAAATCTAGTTGAACAATCAACACATTTTGGCACATGATTTGTTGTATATGCACAACAAATATATGCTCCACTACTAGAAAGCACTTGCTAGTCCATATTATTGGCCACACAATTATTTTCTAAAGAGTCAACCTTCATTAATAGGATTCAATTGTCTCTTTTCACTATAGGTCAAGGTTACAATAGAGTTCACAAGAATCTTCCACACAATTGATGAAAACCAAGAGATGATAATGATCTTGTTCAATCAAATTGTATCATGCAACCACATAGTATCACAATTGAATTGCTCAGTAATTTAACGCCTCTAATGTGTGGGTAAATGACTTGTACTAGAAATTCAACTTCAATTAGCCATGGAAAGCCTTCACACTAGTCACCGATTAGTTATCTACACATCCATCCTTATACAACTCAAAAAACTGCAATACACCTTCACAATGGTGCAATGACCATGGTAGGATGCTTTGTCAGACACTTGACAATTGACTAGGAAAAGATAACACCAATCGATCACATGGAGTCGAGGATCAAGAACCAATACTAGAGATTACTCCACATCTTACCAAGAAACCTAGGGTGACAACCAATTGTACTCAATGCACTATATTAAAATCGCTACAACTACATCATCGAAGCAATCGTATCCATAAAGAAACTTTACATGCCATCCATTTTATTCCTCCCATAGTGCAACATTGATACTATGGTGGAGTTTCAAATTAAATAAAACAATAACTTAGCCATAACAACAATTCAACTTGCAAGAAAACACATTACCATACATCTCATTCATTATATGCTAATAGATTGATTCATAATATAATCTTATATATAAGTCTAGGTATACAAACAAAACCCCCTAAGTATGGGACAACACTCCATAACCATCCACAAAATAAGTTGTTGTAGACATAAATCATAACCAAATTTGCTCCTCAACATTGGTGGATCACTCAAACAAGACCAAACATCATAGTTGCATTGAGGATACTTAAGTTTTGGCCAACATCAACCACTACTCATAAAGGAAAATCTGAGAAGTTATCGAAATTGAAAGCATCCTAATAATATTAACTGCGATGATGACTGGAAAATCAATAAAAAAATGAGTTCTAACATTACAACATGCATGCTTGTAGGGACCAAAAAAAAATACTAATTATTTTATACTTTATAATACTAATAATAACTTTATATAATAATATTTATATAAAATTATTAGATTTATTAATATTAAATATTTAAAACATTATATATATAATTCTTTTATTTTTATTTCGATGGCTTTCTATTTAATTTTTATATTTTTTTATGGTTTTTTTTTAAGTCTTGTTGGTTATGGTCCGTAAGTTGGTTTAGGTTAGGATTTTTTCTATTTTTTTCCCTTGTATTCTCTTAGTTATTTTTATGTTTTTATTTTTTCCACCTTTATATTTTTTAATATATAACTTAATATTTGAGTTATTTCTTATTTTATATTTTTAACCTTTTTTTCTTTATATTTTAGTATATGACTTAATTTATTATTATTTGTTTTTTTTAATAGTATTTAAAGTTTAGATATATATATATTTTTTCCATCAAAACAAGTTTGCATTTTTATTATAAAAGTAAAAATACATTTCTCGTATGTTATGGCATGTCATAATTTCTCCACTGTAATGTATTCATGTTTTTATATTGCTCAATTATGTTTTTTACTCAACGATTTAATTGTCTAAAATATTGATCACGGATAATTTTAAGGATGGAAATTTATTTTAGAATATAGAAACCTTGGCGAATCTTACTAGTCCTTAATATGAAAACTATAAAATGTGTGGCAATATTTTTTGTAAAAATATTCAAATTTCTAAGGATTTACATAGTTTTTATAAAATTTTGGTTATTTATAAGGTAAAATAATTTTATTCTATAGAATTTGGGCAAATCACTTTTAGAAAAAATGGAAATTGATGAATATGTTTTTTGGAAAAAGAATGGAAAATTAGCCGATGAACGATATATAGCCCCTAAAATTCTCCCTTATCTTGAGACTATTACATAATATTAAATAATTGTGAAATAACCACTAAACATTTTGAACAAAAAAAATATATCATATAAAAAAGGATCTGTATCCTAAATTACTGACTTCATATCCACACATTCTGCCTAAATTTGAAAGTCTCCCTCAAGAAGACTTCTCCTCTAACACACCTGACCATAAATGCCCTTATTTTAGGTTTGGGTCATCATAATTTCGTTTTTCCTTAACTATCTCCTCTTGAATCATCTATCCAAGACGATTCATTCTCTTCCTCTTACCCGTTGATTTCTAATGACTGCCACCAAACTCTATAACAAACCTTGGTTTATATCTTACGGCTCCCCAAAGTTCTTTGGGGGTTCATTCGTTGAGGGCCGCGTGTCACCCATGTGGCTTCATTTTGTTTGTACCATCTCTAGGTTCATACCTCCCACAGGGAAGGTCCATCCATCAACCAATCCAATGACTAGCTTAACCCTCGTCTAATACACAGGCTAGCGGGGAATTCGACAGTTCGACGCTTTGGCATTGAACGCCTCTTTACCGTCTACGCACGAGATCTCCCAAAGTCCCGAACTCTTGAAGTCCCATGAGCTTGCCACGTGGTTCCAGCCTTCGGGCCTTTTGGTCTCTCTTCGTACTACACCCAAAATCCTTCGAAGTCTGAAGTCTCGGACTCCCGGAGTTCCGGTCACTTTACCAACCACTTTGGCTAAGTGGGCTCGTACCAAGGATTGACACGTGTAAGGGTCAGGGGTGACATGTGTCACGTTTCAATGGGTCTATAAGGTATGTGATATGCATGAATTCGAGTGACACGTGGCACATCAAACTTGGGTACACATCACCCTGGGCGATGTCACTGCACTACGTCACTCCAGACTGACCGTCCTTCATTCCCTTTGATCTCATGGCTAAGTTTAGTCCATGTACCCCTTAGATCATTGTTCTCTACTACTTCTTAACTTCGGTGTTCAGGGGTTTCATTCTATAGACTTCTCCTTTCTCCAAAAGTAGTCAACACCGAATTGGCCATGGAGCAGATCCAACGACCAGGGAGGGGCCCAACATGCCCTCAAATCAACAGCTCCCATCACTTCGTTGTTTCGGCCTTTGGGGATTTTTCCGTGTCATCTTCAGTTTTCTCCTGGAGTAGGTCAGCATTGGGTTGACCACAACCTAGATCTGACGGTGAGGAAAAGTATTGAAGCATCCTCAAATCAACGGCTATCATTGCATCGGGCTTCGGAGCTTATTGACACACCACACCTCAAATTTCCTGGAGTGCCCAGTCTCCGAACTAAAGGATATAGCACCACATGTCCCTTGTATATCAACGGCTGAGAGGGATCCCGAAGGATTCGAGGATCGACAGTCCTCATTACTTCGTAAATTAAGCGTTTGGGGGTTTTGACGTTACAACACCCTAGTCCTCTCGAAGCGGTCAATGTCGAGCTGACTTCGTCATAGATCCGACGACTAGGAGAGAACCCGAAGGATCCCCAGATCAATGGTCCTGATCACTTTGTGGTTCCGAACTTCGAGGGTTTTGGCTTCACTGTTACTCCATTTTCCCGAAGTAGGACTTCGTCGAAGTACCATGTGTGGGTCCCTTCTCCTGAATGATCGGATGGTAGGTGGGGATCCTAACAATCTCCTCCAAATCTATGACTCTCCACTTTGTAACTTCGAAGTCTAGGGAGTTTGATGCTATAGCATCTCCATTATCCTGAAGTGGAACTTCGCCAAAGTACCATACACGAAACCTTCCAATAGACGATTAGACAGTCGATAAGGGGCCCCAACGGACTCCCCAAATCAATGACTCACAACCTTTCGTGACTCAGACGTTTGGATATTTTTGACAATTATGAAGTTTGACATCTCAGGGCTTCAAGCTCCCGAAGCTCTGAAGCCATCAAGAGTTAGCTCCTTTTGGAATTAGCGTAAGGTTCCTAGACCATGGTCATATGGACCCTCTGATGAATCTCGGGCTGTAATCTCTATTCTTCGCCGAGATTTGGTTAAGGTCATGGGCGTGAGCCTAAGGTTGATTAGGCTACTGGTTTGAAGGAAGTGCCTTCCTAGCTCGCAGAGCTATAAGTTCTGAAATAGGGTGGGGTAATCTCATGGAGTTACTGAGACGGTAGCAGTTCCAAGAGGCTTTCTTCTATTTTGGAACTGTGAGGCAACTCCCTGGGGAAAACACCTTTGAGGGTTAAACTAGAGCATATGGAAAATCAAGCATAAGCATAAGTCCTCAAGGATATAAATATATGCACATCACTTGATCAGTCAATATAGAGTCCAATATTAAATGTATACATAAATGCATTCATTCATTATTCCATTTCAAAGCACAAAGCATGAAAACACTTATCAAAACTAGAAGACGTGATGCGAATGCTAAAAGGGGTGCCTGTTTCCACACAATCATAGGCTCAGTCACTCCTAGCAGATTTACCACTGGCCACCCTCGAGTTAGACCATGATGCTTTGAGATTGAATATTTTCTTCCGGCTCAATAAAA
>JASDQU010293228.1:0-14495 GCA_032191745.1 Picea mariana
CTCTTTCCTTTTTCTTGCATGGATGATTGAGGGGGGTTTTGAGACGTCTTTTCTTGCGGTGCCTGATTCAGAGCCTCAAAGGAATTCTTAGAAGTGTTCTTTGAGGTCGAACTCTGGTTCTGTTTTTTAGAGGGGTTCTTTTGTCTTCCGGCAACATTGGTAAAGTTTTCCTTCTGCTTAGGTTTAGAGGATTTAGGGGCTGAGGCGTTCAAGGGGCAATCTCTAAACAAATGGACGTGCTCATGGCATTTTCTACATCGAAAGGGTATATGCTCGTAGTCAAGTGGTTGGTTCCAGTCCTCATCTTGGTACTCCAGAGTGATGGAACTCGACAGAGGTTTTGATATGTCCATATAGATACAGATGCAGGCATAAGATGTGTATTTTCTTATCTTGGTAGCCTCTGAGGCTTTTACATATTGTCCCACCGTGTTTCCTATACCCATTAGGATTTCTTCCAGCCAGAATTTCTGGGGTAATGAATACAATCGGATCCAAACCGGGGCCCAAACCGGGGCCCATGAGAAGTCCTCTAGTTCTGGATTGAATCTGTCGGTCCATAATCTCAGAAATAAACCCGCTGAGTTATAGAAGTATGGTCCATTATCAAATATTTTGTCCTTGTCCTCTAGGTTATACAAGATAATTGTGAAAAAACCTTGGAGCTGAGTTGAACCTCATAGTCCCCCTTGGGTTTCCACCAGTCCTTAATCCATCTGGAGAGGTCTCTTTCAGTCGGCCATAGGCCCAGGAATTTTCCTATTAGTGCATGGTCCATCATAAATTGGGTGTGTTCCCCCACCCTAGTCGATGTAATACGGTAAAGTGGCAGTTTTTCCATTTGAGGAATACACTTACCTGGCAGCCAGTTTTTGGATGTTTGTGGGCGGGATGTGCTGGAATCGCTTTCCATTTCCTTATTGGAGCTGCGCTCCTGTGCAAAGAGTTGTTCCTTGAGATGCACCAGTGGTTCAAAGGCCGGCCGCTTGGCCTGAAATCCGGATCTATCATTGGCGGCCATATCGCTGTATGAGGGGGGTTTCCCCTCCCCGTCCGTGCTCATTGCTGGAGGTGCCGAAATCACGTGAGGTTCTGAACTGTAGAGCGTAAAGGAAGGAGTCAGGACCAGAGTGCTAGAGCGCGCATCAAACGGTCACGGGCGTTGTTGCAGTCGAGCGTTAGGGTTTGCATCAGAGCTCTCCTCCTTTTCCTTATTTTTCCCAACTTGGCAACAATTAAATTCTTGTTTATTGTAAAAAGGCCTTCAGAGCCTCATTTTAATCATCTTCTGGTGAATAAGTGCAGCTATCACATCTCTTCTCAGAGATAATCTGCCACCATTCTAGCGAGCTTATTTTCCGCTGCATTTTACAGTTTCAGCTTATTTCCTTATTGAATAGAAAACTAGTTTTATTGTATCTTTGTTATTCTATGTTAAGAATATTTTAATAATTTGTATTCATTTAATTATTCTCATAAAATCCAGATCAGTGGTATTAGAGCGGTCTTGTCCTTGTCGTCGTAATTCATGTCCCCAACGAGATCAGGGTACAAAGAATTGGGTCTCGAGCTTGTTTCTCTTGAGGACAAAAGCTCTCGCACGCCCAAAAAATCTCTCATGGCAGGAGAAAATAAATATGATAGGACAAGAGATCCTTTCAAAACATTGCTTGAGGAATCCCTCACACAACAGAGAAACGAGATGATGGATAGTTTCATGCAAATCCTTTGGTGATTGCCAATAGGTGACACATCTTCCTCGAGCAGAGCTGTCGTCCACTTCAAGGTACAAATCAACTTAGATATTCCTATATTTGAAGGTCAGATAGATGCAGATGCTATAAACAAGTGGTTGAATCTACTAGAAGGATATTTCTTTGTCCATTACTTTTCAAATAGAGAAAAAAATTATTTTGTGCTCCTCAAAGCCGTTCCCCATGTCAAATATTGGTGGGAAACTTTCTATGAGAAAAAGGAGACAGAGGAACCCTCATTATTTAAAGTCATAGCCACCTGGGAATACTTCAGAGATTCTATTAAGGAACAATACTACCTTGTTGGAAGTTATGACGACTAGTATACCAAATGGACCACATTGTGGCAAGAAAGAGACCAAGCAGTGCCATATTTCACAAATATCTTCCATAACCTGCGCACCAAGATGGGTATCAAAGATTTAGAGCGACATCTAGTGCTCAAGTATCGTGGTTCTCTACATAGATACATCCAAAATGAAATGGAATTTCTAGACATCTCATCCTTGGGAAAGGCCTATCGATATGTCATCAAAATTGAGCAGAAGCTCAAACAAAAGGCCTGACAATTTGGGCCTGGGAACCCCTCGTAGCAAAAACCAGGAAAGGGTGGCCCCAACCTATAGAACAAAGGGTAGAGAAAATATGGATAGTACCAGGAAAAATAGTCCAAGACGCAAGAAAAGAAGGACACTGAAAATACAAAGAAGGATACCGGGAAGTGGTGTGACTTCCATAAGAGCCCTTGGCATAACACTATTGATTGCTTCTCAAAGCAGTCGCTGGTGGCTGAAGTGAAAGCCTCTGAATCAGATGTAGGTTCTGACTCTGATTTAGAACTAGAAGGGGGAAGAAAGATCATTGACGCGGAACCCAGTGTCGCCGTTGCTACCACCAAGCTCAAGCCTGGTGAACCAGACGAGCCAGAAGAAGGAGAGCACCTTTTCCATTCACAAATGTTGGTAAAAGGAACCCCACTCCACTTCAATGTTGATAGCGATAGCCAGAAGAACCTCATCTCAGTAGAGGTCATCGAGTGGTTGGCCTTGTCGACAATGTCGCACTCGCAACCCTACACCATTGGATGGCTCCACCAAGGAAGTGATATTCGCGTCAGCCAAAAGTGTCGACTATCATACAAAATCAATCCCTTCAAAGATGAGGTATCGTGTGATGTTTCTTCTCTCAAAGTTTTTAATGTTCTTTTGGTCCAACCTTATTTATGGAAACATCATGCTGTATATGAGTCTAGGCCTTGTAGTGTTATTATTACTTTGAACAAGAAATTGTACAAGATACCCGAGGCAATCCATCCTAGTGCTATTTCCTTGATATCTGCCAATCAATGCAGGAAGGTCATCTCTCATACTGGGAAATTTGTCTTCTTCGTGATTTTCTCTCAAAGGAAGTGAAAGATCATAGCCACATCTAGGGCCTCCGCATCCAATATCTCCAAACAACATAAGCAAATGGATAAGGTCATGGAAGAATACTCAGATATATTCTCCTCTCCTACCAGGGCATCTCTGCATTGTCAGGTCAAGTATCCCATCGATCTAACCCATTTACACCGCTACCTAATGGGTCGATGTATCATCACTCTTTGCTAGAAAATGAGTAGATCAAGAGGCAGATCCAATAACTACTCGACAAGGGACACATCTGTCCCATCTCATCACCTTGTGGGAGCCCAATCATACTGGTTTAGAAGAAAGATGGGACCTGGTGACTTTGCATTGATTACCGGGCCCTGAATAAATTCACGGTCTGGAATCGGTACCCGATTCCCTGAATCGACGACCTTCTTGATCAGCTCATAGGGGCCAAATACTTCAGTAATATTGATCTGAATTCTAGCTGCCACCAGGTCCCAATAGAACATACAGATGTATGGAAGACCACCTTCAAGTCAAAAGAAGGTATTTTTGAATGGTTGGTCATGCTCTTTGGTTTGACAAATGCTCCAACACTTTTTATGAGGATGATGGATGATATACTGCAACCTTTCACCAGTAATTTTGTAGTGGTGTATCTGGATGACATTCTCATCTACAACAAAACTTGGGCAGAAAAATTACAGCATAGTTAGCAGGTTCTGCACACCCTGCGGAAGCACAAACTATATGCAAACTTGGAAAAATGCTCCTTCGGCATGGACATGGTCCATTACTTAGGATACATCATTGATAAACATGGTGTACATGTGGATCCAACCAATATCCATGTCCTCCATGACTGGCCAACCCCAACCACACTCGCTGAGCTTCGGAGCTTCTTGGGCCTTACCAATTTCTATCACAGGTTCGTGTTGGGATTCTCTCATATCACGAGGGCCCTCAACCAAGTAACTAGGGGTGGCGGTAAGGAATAATTTGTGTGGGGCATGTCCCAACAACAATCCTTCGATGAATTGAAGCAGCGTTTGTGCTCATCCATAGTACTTTCATTACCATACTTGCAACATCCCTTTGAGATAGAGATCGATTCTTCAGACTATGTTATCAGGTCCTGCACCACCTATGCTATTGCCAAACCGATCACTAAGAAATAGGGCCTATACACCCCTCTTCCTACTCCTGAAAATCCATGGGAATCCATCTCCATGGACTACATGTCAGGCCTCCTTTCCACCAAGAGGGGCAATGACAGTCTTTTTTATGGTTGTTGATCGCTTTTCTAAGATGGTGATTATGTCCGCCTTCAAGAAGAACATCATTGCAGAGGCCACTACCAAGATATTCTTTGAGCATGTATGGGTACACTTTGGGATCCCATAAACCATTGTCTCAGATTGGGATGGTCAACTCCTCAGCATATTCAGGTTGAGCCCCTGGTCATTGCTGGATACCAAGCTCACCAAATCCACTACCTTCCACCCCCAGACAGATGGCCAAACTGAGGTCATCAATCGGATGATCGTACATTTCCTACGCATGTACAATTCCAAGAACCCTTGCACATGGGATGAAATTTTTCCCTATGTCTAGTATATCTACAACCGAGCCCTTCATAGCTCAACCGACCATAACCCCTTTCAAGTCGGGTTGGGATTCCAACCATTAGGCCCCATGGATGTTTCACTACCCCTGGAGAACACCTCGACTGACTCGTCTCCTGCTCCACCAAAAGCTAACAAATCCACTCGATTCATTGATAGGATCCATCACATTTACCAATAGGTTCAAGATATTTTACAGAAGTCCAATGCCAAGTACAAGCAATGTCATGATCAACACTGGGTGCCACATAAGTTCCATGTGGGTGACAAAGTTTGGTTGCACTTGTAGAAAGAATGCCTTACATGGCCCCATAAAAATTTTTTCCCACTTCGGTATGGGCCATACAACATCACCAAGGCTATGGGTGACAGAACACCTCGACTGACTCGTCTCCTGCTCCACCAAAAGCTAACAAATCCACTCGATTCATTGATAGGATCCATCACATTTACCAATAGGTTCAAGATATTTTACAGAAGTCCAATGCCAAGTACAAGCAATGTCATGATCAACACTGGGTGCCACATAAGTTCCATGTGGGTGACAAAGTTTGGTTGCACTTGTAGAAAGAATGCCTTACATGGCCCCATAAAAATTTTTTCCCACTTCGGTATGGGCCATACAACATCACCAAGGCTATGGGTGACAATGCTTTCGCACTCAAAATTCCCCCTTTCCTTGGCATGAAGAAAGTCTTCAACATGGCTCTCCTTTGACCTTATTTCCCACCATTATTGGACAACTCAGAGATAGCAGAGAAGTTGACACCAACAGAGATCAACCCTGACTGCATGAAACATGAATCTCATGATCATATTGTGGAAACATAGATGAAGGGCACTTGACAACAAAGGATCCAACTTTATCGAGTTGTCAAAGCAGGGCAACTCCTGCACCAAGCTAAGTGGCTCACTCAGGGCCAAATTCAATAGAAATTTCCTCATCTTATGGGGGAAATCAAAGCAAAGGAGACCATTTCTTCCTAAGGGGGGAGGATTGATATAGATGGATGTCGGTAGCCTCCCACCTATTCCAACTAGTTCATTTTGGAATTTTTCTAGTTTGGTAGTTTTTTGTTTTCCTAGTTTTCGGGTCCATGACTTGCGAGGCCGTTTTGAGGCCCTAAACATCGTTTTTAGGGCTCGCCACAGTCAAAAATGCCTTTCCAATGGGATATCATGTGCCTAAAATGAAGATTGTATGAAAAATTTATGACCCTGGGAAGTTGATGTACTAACTTACCCAAACGGGGCCCACATGAATTTTGGTGCTTCATCTCCTAGGGTTATCTTTTTGGATGTCTAGGTTTTTTTACATTCTTGTTTATTATAAAAAGGCATTCAGAGCCTCATTGTAATCATCTTCCGGTGAATGAATACAGTCATCACATCTCTTCTCAGAGATAAGCCGCCACCATTCTAGCAAGCTTGTTTTTCATTGCATTTTATAGTTTCATCTTATTTCCTTATTAAATAGAAAACCAATTTTATTGTATCTCTGTTATTTTGCGTTAAGCATCTTTTAATAATCTGTATTCATTTTGTTCTACTCATAAAATCCAGATCAATGGTATCAGAGCAGTCTGGTCCTTGTTGTATTAAAACATTTCCCCAACAAGGTCAGGGTACAAAGAATTGGGTCTTGAGCTTGTTTCTCTTGAGGACAAAAGCTCTCGCACACCCAAATGATCTCTCATGGCAGGAGAAAAGAAAGATGATGGGACATGAGATCCTTTCAAATTTTTTCTTGAGGAATCCCTCACACAACAGAGGAACAATATGATCGATATTTTCATGCAAATCCTTCGGTGGCTGCCAACAGGTGATGCATCTTCCTTGAGCGGAGGCATCACCCCTTCAAGGTACAAATCAACTTCGATATTCCTATATTTGAATGTTAGATAGACATAGATGTTGTAGACAAGTGGTTGAATATAGTAGAAGGGTATTTTTTTGTCCATAACTTTTTAAATAGAGAAAAAAATACTTTTGCGCTCCTCAAAGTCATTCCCCATGCCAAATATTGGTGGGAAACTTTCTGTGAGAAAAAGGAAACAGAGGAACCCTCATTATTTATAGTTGCAACCACCTAGGAATCCTTCAAGGATGTTATTAAGGAAAATTACTACCCTGTTGGAAGTTATGATGACTTGTATACCAAATGGACCACACTGCGGCAAGAAAGATGCCAAGCAATGCCAGATTTCACAAATATCTTCCATACCCTGCGCACCAATCTGGGTATCAAATATTTAGAGCGACATCTCGTTCTCATGTATTGCGGTGCTCGACATAGATACATACAGACTGAAATGGAATTTCTAGACATCTCATCCTTGGGAGTGGCCTATTGATATGCCGTCAAAATTGAGTAGAAGCTCAAACAAAATACCTGACAATTTGGGCCTGGGAACCCCTCAAAGAAAAAAACAGGAAATGGCAGCCCCAACCTACAAAACAAAGGACAGAGCAAACATGGAAAGTATCTAGACAACTAGTCCAAGTCGTAGCAAAGAAGGACACTGGAAAGTCAAAGAAGGATACCGGGAAGTGGTGTGACTTCCATAAGAGCCCTTGGCATAACATTGTTGATTGCCACTCAAAGTAGTCGCTAGTGGCCAAAGTGAAAGCCTCTGAATCAGATGCAGGTTCTGACTCTCAGTCAAAACCAGAAAGGGGAAGATAGATCATTGACATGGAACCTAGTTCCACCATTTCTACCACCAAGCTCCAACCTGGTGAACCAGAGGAGCCAGAAGAAGGCGAGCACCTTTTCCATTCGAAGATGTGGGTAAAAGGAACCTCGCTGCACTTCATCGTTGCTAGCGATATCTAGAAGAACCTCATCTCAGCAGAGGTCGTTAAGTAGTTGGCCCTATTGACAACGCCACACCTGCAACCCTACACCATTGGATGGCTCCACCAAGGAAGAGATATCTGCGTCAGCCAACAGTGTCGACTATAGTACAAAATCAAGCCCTTCAAAGATAAGGTATTATGTGATGTTTCTCCTCTCGAAGTTTGTAATGTTCTTTTGGGCCAACTTTGTTTATGGAAATGTCATGTTGTATATGATTCTAGGTATCGTAGTGTTATCATTACTTTGAGCAGGAAATTATACAGGATACCTGAGGTAGTCCCTCCTAGTTCTATTTCCTTGATATCTACCGAGCAATGCAGGAAGGTCATCTCTCTAACCCTAGGCGCATCGCTACCCAATGGGTCGGCCTACCATCACTCTCTGTTAGAAAATGAGGAGATCAAGAGGCAAATACAAGAACTACTCCACAAGGGGCACATCTATGCCAGCTCATATCCTTGTGGGAGCCCAATCATACTGGTCTAGAAGAAAGATGGGACATGGTGACTCTGCATTGATTATTGGACCTTGAATAAAATTGCAGTCTGGAATAGGTACCCAATTCCCCGAATCGACGATGTCCTTGATCAACTCACGGGGAAAAATACTTCAGTAAGATTGATATGAAGTCTGGCTACCACCAGGTCCCAATAGAACATACAAATGTATGAAAGACCACCTTCAAGTCAAAAGAAGGTCTTTTTGAATGGCTGGTCATGCCCTTTGGTTTGACACATGCTCCAAATTTTTTTATGAGGATGATGGATGATATCCTACGACCTTTCAACAGTAATTTTGTAGTGGTGTATCTGGATGACATCCTCATCTACAACAAGACTTGGGTGGAACACTTGCAGCATGTTCAGCAGGTTTTGCACACCCTGCGACATCACAAACTATATGCAAACTTGAAAAAATGCTCCTTCGACATGGACAAGGACCATTACTTAGGCTACATCGTTGATCAACATGGTGTGCATGTGGATTCAGCCAATTCCTAAGTCATCCGTGACTGGCCATCCCCAACCACACTCGCTAAGCTTCAATGCTTCTTGGGCCTCACCAATTTCTATCACAGGTTCGTGTTGGGATTCTCTCATATCGCATGGGACCTTAGCCAAGTAACCAGGGGTGGTAGTAAGGCAAGATTTGTGTGGGTCATTTCCCAACAACAAGCCTTCGATGAATTGAACAAGCATTTGTTCTCATCCCCAGTACTTTCATTACCGGACCTGCAACATCCCTTTGATATAGAGATCGATGCTTCAGACTATTCTATCAAGTCCTGCACCACTCACACTATTGTCAAACTAACCACTAAGAAATAGAGCCTGTACACCCCTCTTCCTACTCCTGACAAGCTGTGGGAATCCATCTCTGTGGATTACATGCCAAGCCTCCCATCCACCAAGAGGGGAAATTACTGTGTTTTTTGTGGTTGTTGATCACTTTTCCAAGATGGCGATTCTGGCCTCTTGCAAGAAGAACATCACTGTAGAGGCCACTGCCAAGATCTTATTTGAGTGCGTCTAGGTACACTTTAGGTAAATTTTGTTATAAGGCAAATCGACAAGTGCAGACACAATGTTATCGGACTAATCGGTAGGTGCAGACACTAACGGATCTCCCTAGATCCACCTAGATCTAGAACAAAATAGGACAGGACATGACTCTTTCCCTAAGTTATGACCATTGAAATAGCTAGTAAGGAGGAACAAGTGACATACCTTTGTATTGCTTTCTTAGGTCTTTGTTGCTCCCGCTTCACTCCGGTGCTCTCGTGAGGTCAAGACCAAGACAACACAAACCAACCAAAGTGAATATAGCAAAATGTATTCAATTGTCAACTTATGTGTATGATCAAGGAATTACACAATAAAGTAAGAATGCCTTTATGGGAAAAGGACATGCCACTGTATCATATTAATTGAAAGTAGAAGATACAACCTGATTGCCTTGATGTCACAAGATTCCTTTCGGTGAATCTTGGTTCCAACACACACACTTTCTCTGTCTTTGCATGAAGAATATCCAATTCCTCTTGATAGACCTGCTAGAGTCTCCAAGCTTTTGTTCAAGCTGGGTTCTTCACACAATTCCTTCACCAATTCTCCAATTAATCTTGCTTAACCTTTTCCATGAGAATCCTTTGAATATATAGGAGAGGGTGAGATGGTTACATGGATGAGAATGATCCCACCAAATCAGAGAAACCAGTAAAATGATAACCATACGAATGCCAACCCATTTTCTAAAAGATTCCCTTCTAGAACCCTCGAGACTTCTTCTCTTTTCTAAGTTCAAAAACAAGTTCGCACCCTATGTATAGAGCACAGTGTGAGAAATTTGCACCCTATCTAAAGGTGTCCTACAAGAATGGGTCATTCTCACACCCTAACTGAAGGTGGCCTGCAAGAATGGGTCATTCTCGCACCCTAGGCTATAAGCAACCTGTGAACTCACTTTGAAAATATGTTTTCTGGAAGGAGATAAATGCCACTTTTCTCAGGAGAAAGTTCTTGTTGGGAGCCTGAGTACACCCTTGTTAATATATCACCAAGATGACCAAAATCATGTGTAATAGAATGCCCCCCAAAGTATGAAGCCGGAATCAGTGACATCCAAAATACTTTGTAAACTACGTGTGTGTGTCGGAAACCAGGAGCACACCTAATCAGAAACCTACAAACAATCAAGCATCTACAAAATATCATACTAGTTCTGAGGTAGGCATTCCCATACTCAGATCATGGACAGATGACATCATGAACATAGGTCATGGCCACCAATCATACACCGTGGATCCATGTCATCAAAATATCGCATAGCCACCAAGAATACACTGTGGATCCATGCAAGAAGATTCAAATTAAGATGACATAGCCACGAGACATACAAAGTGGATCTATGTGTCAGCAAATTATACATATTCCATCGCAGCCTGGATCTAAAAGACGAGACCCAGGGTCTTCAATCCCTTCACCTAAAAGTACAAATCTAACCATGTGATTACATGTGTCGAAGTCGAACATGTTAGAAACCACTTGATTACTGTTCATTGATGGAACCGTTAACAAGTGCGAGGGAAATCACCATTAATGTCAATGACTCCCAAGGTACGCTAGTACAATCCACCGAATGTGAATAAATGAGTTGCGGTCAAACATTCGACGGAATCTCCCAATCAGGGGTCAATGATGAAAAACCACTATCGAAAGCGAGGAAACCTGCCATTGAGGCATGAAAGTTCCAAGGTACCAAATAATTTTAAGTCTTGTTTCCGAAGAATGAGCTGAAGTCGATGAAACAAAAATCATCACAGGAGGGCATTGATGTATCCCCCATCAATGACACGAAATGAGTAACATATTTTGAAGGTGAAATAGAGTATGATGTAAGTTGGACTGGACATAGGGAAGGCCAACATGGAGAGAATGGACAACTGTAGATGGCTGACTCAATTTCGGATGAACTTCTCTTGAACATATGAATGACACGACCAATGATTTGGCAGCACTGACTCAGAGATGACTCAGGATATGACCTTGTAGCAAATCGAATGAGAGACAAATGGATTTCCCAAACCAGCTTCAGATAATGAATAAGGGGGTGTCATGTTCAAGAGAGACACTTACTGCCAATAATATGAATATGAAAACACATCCCTTTCCCAAATTTTTCCCCTACCATTTCTGGCGAGTACCTCTTTATTTTTATGCAAGCTTGAGGAGGATAACATATGCTTGTTGATGTAAGCTCATCCTTCGAACGAGTCCTTCAGAGTATGTTTAACAAACCCTAAGAAGGAGTGGTTCGGTCCCATTACAGGTCTTTCGATATTTGTTTAACGAGTCCAAAGATAGAAAACTTGAAGGTTTTTCATGATTATAGAGTCTGGAAAAACACTTAAAAGAGAACTCTCTCAGTTCCTTTTTCATAAAATAGTCTGATGAGACGGAAAAAGAGATAAATTATCGCCCAACAGATGCTTTCTTCAAATACTTTAATGAGCGTGAAAATAACAAGGTCGCTCGGCAATCTTTTCATGTTTAGAGAGTCTGAAAAGAGATTAAAGAGGACTCTAGTGGGTTCCTTTTTCGTATAACCTTGTTCAGCCCGAAAAAGTGATAAAAGTGTGCTCGATCACATTCTCATGTATTTTCGAGCGTGAGAACGGACAAAGACCAAGCTCGAGGTTTTGTGCAAAAACCATAAAAAACAACTTAAACATGCGATGAAAAAAGATAAACATATCTGTATCCCTACATATGGACGTCGAAGTCGTCATGTATGCAAAAATTCACACTCATAGGGGTATTAGGCATTAGGTTTAATAAATAAAACAATTATAAAAACCAATAAAAATGGTAAAAAGTGAATATAAGTGGGTAAAAGTTCTTTTTACCATAGTCATTGTAACTTTGCCAAGTTTTTAGCCAAAACCCCCTCTTTTTCCCTTGAATTTTGGTGCTCGATTGCGGAAGATATGAGCAACCATTTGGCAAACCGTCTCCAGTAGTGAGGTAAGCTCCTTGTCTTCTATCTTTTCATGGTTCAATTTTTAAGTTTTATTGGTAATTTTCAAGCTTTTGAGCTTGTTTTAGGGATTAAATTTGAGCTTAGCCATTCTCGCAAGCTAGCTACACGGGACCTGTGAGAATGCATCATTCTTGTAGGTGGCCCCATAGGCACCTACGAGAACCTCGCACTGTGCCAAAGGGGCACCTGCGAGAACCGCAAAGTGAAAAAATTGTTTGAAGTTTGCCCAATGAAAAGTGTACCAAGTCTTGAAAAGAGTTGCTGACCTTCTTCTTATGTGTCTTATGCAGGCATTTGGAAATCACCATGGTTCTGGAATGGTGTGAAAGAGAGCATGAAGAAGATGATGCTATTGCCAGGAATAACCCGAGCACCGTTGCTACTTTGCAAGACTGTGGTCTCCTAAAATTCTTTCGGATCTTAGGTATGAAGGCCCAAGTCAAGCTGTTGGAGTACCTCATTCATATGTGGGACATGAACCAACAAGTATTCCACGTAGGGGTCCATACATTGTCCTTGGATATAGAGGACATTTATTTCCTAACAGGACTGTCATGGCATGGGTACCACGCTAGCTTGACTGGTAGCTGAGGTGGTGGGCTACCTATGAGTGAATACTTCCATTTGTACTGTGTTCTAGAGGCGAAAAGAAGCAAAGGGAAAGTGGCCATTTGGGTGGTCCAGGATTTGACCCTTCGCACTATTTTGTTCACCATTGCTCATATGGTTGGGAGCATTTCTCCACACATGGCTCTCTAGAGCTACTTTTAGTATGCCATAGAGTGTACTGAGCCTCGGGTTTTTAACTGGGTAGATGCAGTACTTCGTATCATGAAGAGACAGTTGACCAAATGCAGGAGAGGTAACCTGAAGCAATTCGGGTATGGGTCATTGTTGGTGTCCTTCTTTCTTTAGAGGGTTCCCTTGCTGAGGTTGCAGGTTGAGTGGGGTTTACTGGCTCCAGAGGATCCAAGGATGTTGAGGTGGTGTAACCTCATGGCCAGACATGTAGCTGGACCAATCATTAAATACAAGGATTCCTTCTTTGACTGGTTGCGACCATAGATGCTGATGGTCGATGATTATGCCTATGCTGGGTTGGATTTCCGAGGGTATCCAGACTTGGCCCTACCTGAGGGCGCTCAGTGGGGAGATCTCGGTAAGAAGTACACATTTTTACTGTTTAAATGTTTTTGTGAATTTTATCACATGCAAATGTTTTTATGTTCGTCCAAGGTCTAATTACAAAAATTATTTTTTGATGACACAGATGTGGGGCCTTATCGACCTCCGGGTACTTCTCCTATTCAGCGATGAGGAGAGGTGGCTCAAGTGCTGCGATGGGATGTTGAAGATTATGAGGCAGTGGAACAAAACCTAGAGGGTTTGACTGTAGACATTCTAGACATGCCTCTTGGAGAGGTTCCGCAACGTTATCAGCATCATACGGTGGGGGTGTCAGAGTCTGTTGGCCGACTACTTCATAGGGTTGCCCGGGCAGTCATGTGTTACCATGAATGCCATCCATAACGTCACTTTGTAGAAGCTATGAGCTTCATATTTTGAAATTTTGGTCCCTGGATAGAACTTTTTTGTAAAAAACTTTTTGATCGTTATATATACATATGGCATCTATCGGTTTATCTTGTGTTATGTGATATTTGTGATGTGATTGATTTATAAATGACCCAAATGTTTGTCTAATGCATAGTTATCTAGTGCATCAATTGATGTATTTAGACATTTAGGAATATGCTGATACTCAATATAATCAAAATAACACTCCAAGAGGAAAATTCACAAATATACCCATAACAAAGTAGGACTTTGAATAGCATAGACATTAATTAACTGTAGTACTACGAGATGCAAATCGATTTGCACAACCAAGTGACGAATACCAAGCGAGATAACATCAATCAAAAATTTGATAACGATGCTATACTCTGCAATGTTGTTGGTCGCACGACCGAGGCACACATCTCGTAGAGTGATAAGTTCGTTTGTAGGGGCGTAAATTTCCCTCGCAGCAGAAGCAAGGTTCTAAGTACTACGGCTAGCACCATCAGCAAAGCCAATGTGGGGTGGAAAATACTCCGACATCTGGAAATCAAACCCAATGTCACGTAAGGGCAAAGACCAGATAACGAAAAAAAACAAACTGCAATAACACACAAGAAGTATGATACAATAAAATACAAGTACTCGTGCACATGTGATCTTATGCATAGTACTTCTTTAAGTACAACCCATTTCTAGGTTCGCTCAAAGGGATACCACCGTAATATACTAACTAGTAATCTCCTTTCTCCAAAACTCGTCTAACGATATAAGGACCTCGCCA
>JASDQU010293229.1:0-14298 GCA_032191745.1 Picea mariana
AACACTTTCTTGTAAACAAAAGGTTTATCTCATACATAGAAGTAGTAAGTTTATCCTGTACATATCACTATCCTTACTCATTTTTTTTCCTCCATACTCCATTCTATAAACTTGACAAACATGACACCAATCTTGGTAATTCTATATTTTAGTTATATAATTTCTTGTGTTGTTTTTGTCTTGTCTTTAATATAAACAAAATAAAACTCGTTGCCTGATTAAAAATAGAATATTGGAGAGTAGACATCATTGCACACACACAAAACACTCTATTGAATTACTAAATATTTATAGTAGGTTGTGACTCCATTATATAGAGTTCACATGTTGTTATTAGATCTAACTTATTCCCAATATAGAAGGAGAGGTTGACAGAATGTTGTTATTAGATCTAACTTATTCCCAAGCAAGGCAGAATACCTGTCGCCTGGTGGATCTGGACTCTGAGCTCAAAAACGAAGTTTGAATCATGAGCATGGAAATGGAGAGAAGAACCGATGATGGTATTTACAAAAAGGGGAAATCCTGCAGCGATCTCGGAGCAAGCCGCAACGCGATGAGGGAAGGCCCTTCATTTCTTAAGATTGCTATGTCAGTTGATGGTGGGTTTCTTTTGATCCTTGCTAACCATCATTTTTTCCTGACCTTCCCCACACTACAAAAACCCTAGCTTGATTTTGATTTATTGCTTCAATACTACATCAGTTCTAATAGGTGAATACTGCTTAGGTAGAAGTGGTGGTGTCCGACCTCTCCTTGTCGATGAGGTTGGGTTTTTCTTGGGAGGCGCAAGCATGTTGAAGGTGCCCATAACCGTATCATTTGCAGTTCTGATCAAAGGGGAAAAGGATTCAGGCACAACAACTTCCATATTTGTGTCTTCTAACTTGTAGGCAACATCAACATTCCAATCTGTGAGCAGAGAATACGATTTTTTTTGGTTGGTGCTACTAGATCCTCCCATAAACCATGCTTGCGTCATCCTTTACATTAATGGTATGAGACTGTTAGGGTTCTCCGTACTAGAGCTCACCAATCTTTGATCACAAAAATATGTTGTTATTCACTGTGTCTCTGTGTTAATATTATAAATCTGTGTTTTCATTTCATTCTACTCATAAATTTGGATCAATGGTATCAAGGCAGTGTGCTCCTTGTCATTTTTTAGTGCATGTCCCCAACGAGGTCAGGGTATAGAGAGTTGGGTCTCGAGCTTGTTTCTCTTAAGGAAAACTTCTCTCACATGCCTAAGAAACCTTCCATGGCGGGAGAAAATAAAGATGATGGGAAAGGAGATCCTTTCAAAATGTTTCTCGAGGAAGCCCTCAAGCGACTGAGGAAAGAGATGATGGACAAATTTCCACAAATACTTTGATGGTTGCCAATAAGCGACGCATCTATCTCAAGCGGAGGTGCCACCCCCTTTAAGGTATGTATCAACTTTGGTATTCCTATATTTGAAGGTCAGATAGACGTAGATGCTATAGACAAATGATTGAATATGCTAGAAGGGTATTTTTCTATCCATAAAATTTCAAATAGAGAAAAGATTACTGTTGCGCTCCTCAAATCCATCCCCAATGTCAAATATTGGTGGGACAATTTTTGTGAGAAAAAGGAAATGGATGAACCCTAATTATTTACAGTCGCACTTACCCGAGAATCCTTTAGGGATGCTATTAAGGAATAATACTACCCTGTTGGAAGTTATGATGACCTGTATACAAAATGGACTACACTGCTGCAGGAAAGGGACCAGGCAGTGCTAGAGTTCATAAATATCTTCCATACCTTGTGCACAAAGCTGGGTGTCAAAGATTCTAAGAGACATTTGGTGCTCAATAATCGTGGTGGTCTTCATAGATACATTCAGGAAGAAATGGAGTTTTTGGAAATGTCATTCTTAGGCACGGCCTATCGATATGTTGTCAAAATTGAGTAGAAGCTTAAACGGAAGACGTGACAGTTTGGGTCTGGGAACCCCTCACAGCAGAAGTAGGTCAAGGGCATCCCAAACCCACTGAACAAAGGACATAGAAAATATGGACAACCTTAGGAAAACCAGTCAAAGCCGCAAGTAAAGAAGGACAACAGAAAGACGAAGAAAGATACCGGGAAGTGGTGTGACTTCCATAAGAGCCCCTGGCATAAAACTGTTTATTGCCGCTCAAAGCAGTCATTGGTGGCAGAGGTGAAAGCCTCTGAATCAGATGTGAGTTTTAACTATGAGTCACAGCCAGAAAAGTGGAGACAGATCATTGACGTAGAATCCAGTGCAACCATTGCTACCACTAAGATCCATCCTAGTGAACCTGATGAGCCAGAGGAAGATGAGTGCCTCTTTCATTCACATATGTGGGTAGAAGGCACTCCGCTACACTTCATCGTTGATAGCGGTATCCAAAAGAACCTCATCTCAGCGGATGTTGTCAAGTGGCTAGCCCTGCTGAAAATGCCACATCCGCAACCCTGAACTATCAGATGGCTCCTCCAAGGGAGTGATCTTCGTGTGAGCCAATAGTGTCGCATGTCATATGACATCAAGCCATTCAAAGGTGAGGTATTGTGTGATTTTTCTCCCCTTGAAGTTTGTGATGTTCTTTTGGGCCAACCTTATTTATGGAAATGTCATGTTGTATATGAGTCTAGGCCTCACATTGTTATTATTAATTTGAATAGGAAATTGTACAGGATACCCGAGATAGTCCCACCTAGTGCCATTTCCTTGATATCTGCCAAGAAATGCAGGAAAGTTATCTCTCAGACTAGGAAGTTCGTCTTCTTCATGATTCGCTCTCGAAGGGAGTGAAAGATTGCAGCCACATCCATGGCCTTCGCAGCCGACCTTTCCATGTAACAAAATCTAGTGGGCAAGGTTGTGAAAGATTAAAAATACATCTTCTCCTCACCTACTAGGGTAACTTTGCACTATCGTGTCAAACATTCCATCGATCTGACCCCTGACGCACCGCTACCCAATGGACTAGTTTATCATCGCTCTCTGTTAGAAAATGAGGAGATACATCATCAGATATAATAATTGCTCCATAAGGGGCACATCCAACCCAACTCATCGCCTCGTGGCATCTCGATCGTGCTTGTGCAGCAGAAAGATGGGACCTAGCGACTATGCATTGATTATCGGGCCCTAAATAAAATCACAGTCAGGAACCAATACATGATTCCTTGAATCGATGATCTCCTTGATCAACTCAAGGGAGCCAAATACTTTATTAAGATTTATTTGAAGTTTGTCTACCATCAGGTCCAAATAGATTAGACAGATGTATGGAAGACTACTTTCAAGTCAAAACAAGGTCTTTTTGAATGGTTGGTCAGGCCCTTTGGTTTGACAAATGCCCCAACAACTTTCATGAGGATGATGGATGATATATTGCGGCCTTTCACCAATTATTTTGTAGTGGTGTATCTGGATTACATCCTCATGTACAACAAGACTTGGGAAGAACACTTGCAGCACATTCAACAGGTTTTGCACACTCTATGGTAGCACAAGCTATATGCCAACTTGGAAAAATGGTCCCTAAACATGGACAAAGTCCACTACCTAGGATACATTTTTGATGCGGATGGTGTTCATGTGGATCCAACCAAGATCCAATTCATCCATGACTGGCCAACCCCAACCATCCTCACTGAGCTTCGAAGCTTCTTAGGCCTTGCAAATTTCTATCGCAGGTTTGTGTTAGGATTCTCCCATATTGAATGGGACCTCATCCAAATAAACATAGGTGGTGGTAAGGAAAAATATGTGTGGGGCATGTCCCAAAATTAAGCGTTCTATGATCTGAAGCAGCTCTTGTGCTCTGCCCCAGTGATTTCATTACCTCACCTACAACAACCTTTTGAGATCGAGACAGATGCTTCAGACGATTGTGTGGGCACAGTCATCACTCAGTACGACCACCTTCTAGCCTATCATAGTGAGAAAATATCGTATTCCATACGTAAGTGCCCTCGTTACGACAAAGAAATGTACTCCATTATGCAAGCCTACCGCAAGTGGAGGAATTACATTCTTGGGAAGGAGACTGTCATCCACATTGATCATAAGTTGTTGCAGTTCATGCAGACACAAGGAAAATTGCAGAATGACCGCCATCAGAAGTGGTCCACATATTTGCAGCAGTTCCACCTCAAGATCAAGCAGAAAACATGAAGTACCAACTGATTCATTGATTTCCTCAGCTGACCTTTAGTCACGACACTCACTACAGTGCTTTATTCTTGTGACCATGAGACCTGTGGATGGCCCCACCTCCATGAGATAGATATTGAATTCACCAACACCTACCAGATATTGGGTGCAAACACAACTGTCACCAATTTCCTTCTTCAGGATGGGTTGTTGTGCCATCTGGGCCATCTATGCGTTCCATCAAGCAAGCAAGCGAAGATGATTTGGGAATCCCACTACAGTCGAGTGCCAGGACACTTCAACATGGAAACGATAGTGGAAGTGTTGTAGCGACATTTCTACTGGTTGAGACTTCGACATGATGTCAGCAAGTATATCTCATCTTGCACTTCTTGCGCTATTTACAAACTGGCCATTAAACAATAAGGCTTGTACACTCCTCTTCCTACTCCCGATAGTCCCTGGGAATCCATATCAATGGACTATATGTCCTCCCTTCTGTTTACCAAGCAGGGAAATGACTGTGTTTTTTTGGTTGTTCATCGCTTTTCCAAGATGGCGATTTTGGCCGCCTGCAAGAAGAGCATCACAATAGAGGCTACTGGAAGGATCTTCTTTGAACGAGTGTGGGTCCACTTTGGGATCCCACAAACTATTATCTCAGATCGAGACAGTCGGTTTCTCAGTACATTCTGGTCGAGCCTCTGGTCACTGCTAGACACCAAGCTCACCAAGTCCACTTCCTTCCACCCTGAGATGGATGGCCAAACCGAGGTCATCAACCGGATGATTGTGCACATCATGTGCATGTATAATTCCAAGCACCCTCGCACTTGGGATGAGAGTATTCCCTATGTTCAACACAACTACAACAGAACCATACATAGCTCAACCGGCCGCAACCCCTTTCAGGTGGGGTTGGGATTTCAAACATTGGGTCCCATGGATGTTGCACTACCCCTTGCGGCCACCTAGGTAGACTCGTCATATGCTTCAAATAGATCTGACAAAGCCACTCGGTTCATTGAGCAGATCCATCACATCCTCCAACAGGTTCAAGATAATTTACAGAAGTCCAATGCCAAGTACAAGTAGCGCCATGATCAACATTGAGTGCCACACTAGTTTTAGGTGGGAGACAAAGTTTGGTTACAGTTGAAAAAAAAATGCCTTATATGGCCTCATCAAAATATTTTTTCACTCTATTATGCACCCTACACCATCACCAAGGTTGTGGGTGACAATTATTTTGAGCTCAACCTTCCCCCATTCCTTGGTTTGCACCCAGTATTCAATGTGGACCTCCTTCAACCTTATTTTCCACCATTATTGGACACCTCGGAGATAGCAGAACAATTGACACCAATAGAGCTTAAACCTGACTGCATGGAACAAGAATCCACTGATCAAATTGTGGACACATAGGTCAAGGAAACTCTCCAGAAGAGGATCTAGCTCTATCGGGTTGTCAAAGTAGGGCAACTCCTGCACCAAGGAAAGTGGCTTACCCAAGGAAAAATTCAATAGAAATTTCCTCATCTGATGGGGTAAATCAATGCAATGGAGACCATTTCTTCCTAAGGGGGGAGGATTGATCCAGGATGATCTCAGTGGCCACCCACCTTGTCCAACTGGCTCAAAACAGTTCTTTGGCAACTTACTCTTTTTAGCAGTTTTTTCGGTTTCTGAACTCTCAGGGCCATTTTGACGGCCTAAACGACGCTTTTTCGCCCAAACTACTCTATATATTGTTGTACAACCTCCCCCTCTAGGTAAATACCCATGCTCAAGTAGGATGGAATGGATATTTTAACCTGTATGCCTAAACACAAAGATGCACTTTCACAGTTAAGATGAATTCATCTACTCTTCACATAGACCAAACATACCATCTTTGACCCATAATGACTTGAGTCATCTGGATATCAACGAAGACATCCTTCAATGAGCTCAGACACACCAAACAAGTGTCCATACTTATTTACTCACTTGTAGAACTACTTCTTCACTCACTTATAGAACTATTATCTTGAACATGTACCAGTTGGAAACCAAATGTACAACTGATACCTCATATTGACTGGGAACCTGTTGTACTCTAGGGATGAACACCAACCTGATAGTGAAGATCGAGAAATTGATCATCCTATATACATTATTACATCTACCAAGACACCTAGGTACCCAACCACTGTTCTTGCCAGTTCTCTAGGAAAATAGTCTGGATACATGATGTGTCCATGCCAATATTATATTCTATGCACCTACCAATGAGGACTTATAGTGAAACAATCATTAAACAATCTTTCATCAAGGTAAATTGGAAGGAACAAACATGTAGCTATCACTTCTTTCTAGCCACAAATCTCTTTTGATTTTCATTACATCAAACACCCATGCAAGATTTGAAAATAGATTAGCAAGATATAATAAATCATACAAGGGGAAGCATTCCTCCTCTGGAATCATGCACATACTTCATTTTTATCTTTGACAACTTCCATTCTCACTTGATATTTGTTAGAGTTGCTAAAATAACTCCAAGGATGTAAAACCATATTCTTACCGTTACCATGTTGATTGAATCGAACATGAACATGAGATAAACAACACATCTTTGTAGATCCCCATTTTCCACAACACTCGCAGAGGCTCACCATCTATTTATTTCACTTATTGCAACTTTGATTATTCCATTAAGAAGCACCATATCCTTGATCATTCTCTGGCTTGATCTTCTTTCTTCATCTTTGTCAAAATATTTCTCTTGTCATACTTCATCACAAGTCTGTCTTTTGCATAATTCTACATGTCTTCATAATGTCTCATATTCAATGATTCCTGCAAACAATTTTGAATAAAACTTGTCTATTGTTGGAATGATCAGTTCCAACACAGACTCAAATTTGTGACAACAGTTGATTAGACTAAATGTCATTACAATGATAACCTGACTTTTATTCCAACTAGACTTACCTTGATGTATTGACATCACATACTCTTTGTTCCAGTACATTTGAATACTGCATCATAAATGTAAAATTTAGGTGTCGAGTAACACCGAACATGCACCCCCAACTTCTCTAGTTGACATATTTTACAAAAAAAATTCATAATGTTTCAATTCACCATGATGACCTAAACACATGCAATTTGACTCAACCTCCCTTTGATAAAAAAAAAAACTCCACATGAATATTCCAAATAACTTTAAAATATTCTCTCTAAAAAACATGCCAAACTCTTTAATTTTAACTCAGTTTCATAATATCCTTTGACTTTGCAAATGATAGACAATGACATTAATTAAACTTGGAGTTTGGCAAGACTTTCTTTCTTTTACAATGTTCTCCTTACATTTTCTCAATAAGTAAATCTACTTGATCATTCCTTAATGTCACGTGGGACATTTATTTTTTATGCTTTTCAATTGTTATATGTGTTGATATTTTGATGGAACTATGGAAGATATTCTTTTGTATTTGTATTGGTCAAACCTCGAGAAGGTTATTGTAATCTTATTGTATAAATCAACTCAAAAGAAGTTATTATTTTATTGTTATATTTATTGTAAAAGTCAAAACGGCCCCTCTTAGGGTTTTGTCTTTTTGGGAGTCAAGTTATGTGTATAAATAGAGGTCGAGTTCCTCTCATTTGTATACACACACAACTCACATTCTCTTGTGTATTTGGAACATGGAAAAGGAGGTCTAGCGCAAGAGGTCTTGGTTTCTTGGTCTTTGGTATCTTGGTCTTGGTCTATTTGTGGAGAGATATAATGTGACATTGTTTTGGTTGAAGGAATCTATACTAAAGAAGTGGTTGTTGGTTTTTCTCCCCCACAAGGGTTTCCCAGGATATATCTTGTGTTATGTGATTGTTTATCTTCCAGTGATCATATTACATGCAATTGTTAATGAATGTTAAAGAAGATAACTGTAACTTCTAAAATTATAACATGGTATCATAACAGGCCTGAATAGAAGACAATTTGTAGATATAGAAGGGAAAAAGATTTTTTTTTCTTGATAGAAGTGGCTTCCATACAATACAATACCACCGTAAAGTGTGCCCTAGTGGAGCACATCTTTTCCTTGGATCAAATCTTCATAATCTAGAATTTGTGATTTAGGGGAAAGATGACTACCAAAACCAAGATTGATGAGAAGATAGAGAGAGTTGAAAACTTCATATCCTGGAGGTACAAAGTATCCCTCCTCCTAGAAGAACGTGATCTAGATAAGTTCACTAAAGAAGAGGTTTCAGAACAAGAGGGAGATGAGGCTATAGAAAAGCACAAGAAGGATATGGTCAAAGCAAAGATGATTATTGCAGACTCCATTAAGGACCATATTATTCATCACATATCTTTATTATCCACTTCAAAAGAAATGATGGATTCCTTAACATGAATGTTTGAAGGAAACAACATCAACTGAAGAATGACCTTGAGAACTCAGTTAAAGAACTTTGGGATACAAAATTCAGAAACCATCCACTCTTACTTCTCAAGAGTGAGCTGGATCAAGGAATAGATATAAGTCATTAGTGATACAGTGAATGGATAAGAAATGGAGATTACCACCTTGAATGGCCTCCCAAGTTCATGGGATGCATTTATTTAAGGGATATTCTCAAGAAGGATGCTACCCAAGTTCAGTGGGCTATGGGAAGATTGAACCAAGAAAAAGGAAGGACGACAACAAGAGAAGAGAAGATGACAGATGATGATCAATCCATAGTCGCCCACACCAGGAAAGGAAATAGAAAGAAAGAAACCTCTTCACCCAAGAAGTTTCAAAAAGGCTGAAGAAATAACCCAAATATCAGATGTTTTTCATTGTCAGAAAATGGGACACATTGCTAGGAATTGTTCCCTCATTCATAGACCAAGGTAAAATAAAGGAGGTAAAAGGAATCATGTTCATACAACTAAATATGATGAGCCACCCAAGAATGTTGCAAAGGAATATGAATCAAGTGATGATGATTATGTTCTTATCTCATCCGTTACAGGAACTGTCACTCATGAAAGTGACATTGGCTAGTGGAAATTGGTGCTTCCAAGCACATGATAGGTTATAAAGAATCCTTGTCCAACCTTACTCATAAGGATTCACCGCACAAGGTTAAATTGGGAGATGACTATTTGTATCTAATCAAAGGAGTAGGAGAAGCCTCCTACACATTAGACTTAGGAAAACCAATGAAGATGAAGGAAGTTCTCTATGTTCCTGGATTGAAGAAGAAGCTTCTCTCGATTTCAACATTGGAAGAGAAGGGTTACAGAGTTGCATTTGTTGATGGACAAGTTCTTATGTGGCCTATAGGGGAGACTTTTGATGATGCTGCGGTGATTGGAGTTTAAGAGGGAGTAATATACAAATTGAAAGGGTGATCAGATTCAACATTAATTCATGACATTATGGATCCCAGTGAATTATGGAATAGGATATGTTCTCACCTGCTACAAGGCCTTGCCGAGTGTGAGCAAGATGGTGACGGGACTACCAGAGATCCATGCAAAACCAAACAGCGTGTGCAAAAGTTGCGCACAAGGAAAGAACATGAAGCACTCCTTTCCCAACAACAATAACAAAGACAAAAGAGTATTGGACATCATGCACTCGGATGTGTGTGGACCGATGTCAACAACTTGACTAAGAGAATATGTATATTGTGTGTATTTTATTGATGATTACTCACGTAAAACTTGGATCTATTTGTTGAAGGAAAAGAATGAAGTGTTTGGAAAATTCAATGAATTTAAGGCACTGGTAGAAAACCTGATAGAGAGGAATATAAAGACCTTGAAATCAGATAATGGAGGAGAATTCACTTCATAGGACTTCAAAGAATATTGCAAGGAAGCTGGGATTAAGAAGGAGCTTTCTACTCCCTACAATCCTTAGCAGAATGGAGTAGCAAAAATGAACAATTAGATGATCATGGAAGCAATGAAGGATATAATCCATGATCAAGATCTACCTATGCATCTGTGGGTAGAAGCAACAAATATTGTAGTGTAAGTGAAAAATAGTAGTCCCCACAAAGTACTTGAAAACAAAAATCGAGAGGAGATGTTTTCAGGACAGAATCCAGAATTCATCCATCTAAGGATATTTGGTTGCCTCGTATTTGTGCATATCCCCAATGAAAAGAGGACAAAATTAGATCCATTTGGAAAGAATTGCATATTTGTTGGTTACAGTGACGCATCAAAGGCATACATGATATATATTCCTGATCACTAGAAAGTTGAGATTAGCTGAGATGTCACCTTCGATGAGAGTGCAACTTTCAACAAATCAAAACATGAATGTGCAAAAGAGATTCATGAGGAGGAGAATGAAGTTACTATAGTTCCAGAGGTAGAAGCAGTTGAACCAGAGGAAGTCATTCATGAGGATAATTGCATGGAAGAACCTCAAAGGCCAACATATATTCCTTCTCACAAGAGAATACCAACTTGGGCACAAGAGGTCATCATAGATGTAGAAAGATATGGTGCCCCAGAAAAATATCTCAGGGAAAGTAAGAAGTCAAAATCGTATTCCAGCTATGTGGCATGTTTGTGTGATATCATGGATGCATAATTATATAGTTATGAAGAGGCTGCAAAAAAAAGGGTATGGAAGGATGCCATGGGGGGAGGAATATCAGTCCATATTAAAGAATGATGTCTGGGATGTGGTCCCCAAACCAAAGAAGAAATCAATAGTAATTTCAAAATGGATCTACAAAATGAAACATCCAGCTGATGGCAGTATTAAAAAGTATAAGCATGGATTTGTGGCTTGAGGATTCTCTTAGAAGGAGGGCATTGACTATGAGGAGACATTTTCTCCCTTGGCGAGATATACCTCAATCAGGACTATAATTTCATTTGTCGTAGTAACGAAGTGGCAGGTGCATCAGATGGATGTGAAGACATCCTTAGAATGTTCAAATAAAAGAGGAAGTATATGTGGAGAAACCATAAGGGTTTGAGGTACATGATAGAGAAACACATGTGTGTAGATTGAAGAAGGATTTATATGGATTAAAGCACGCACCCAGATGATGGTATGGCAGGATCCACAGTTTTTTGATGAGATTAGGATTTACAAAGAGCAGTGCAGATCCTAACCTTTACTTTAAGGTTATGGATGATGGTCTAGTAATACTATTGTTGTATGTGGAAAATCTATTTTTAACAGGTGTGGAAAAGCTCATCTCAGAGTGTAAGAGAAAAATGGTTGTTGAGTTTGAGATAAAAGATCTCGGGATGATGCATTACTTTTTTAGGTCTCGAGGTATGGCAAAGACAGGATGAGATCTTTCTAAATCAAGGGAAGTATGTAGTGGAAATCCTGAAGAGGTTCGGGATGTTGGATTGCAAGGCAATGGCTACACCTATGGTATCAAATATGAAGTTGTTGCAAGATATGACTTTAAAGACTATGGATGTTTTTTTATAGAGGCATATGGTGGTTTTGTTGAAGTACTTGATGAACACGAGACCATATATATGTTTTGTTGTGAACACCTTGAGTCAGTATATGGAGCAGCCCATCGAGGTTCATTTAGTCGCAACAAAACATGTCATAAGGTACCTTAAGGGTACATTGTAATGTCGTATTAGGTATGTGACAGACCACGAGTTCGACTTATATGGATATTTGGATTCATATTGGGTTGGCAGTATTCACGATCAGAATTTGGATTCAAAATTACCAACTATACTATTTCTCAATATAGTTTTAATCATCTCTCTGTCATTTTCTTTATAATGTCTATAACAATAAGCCTAACAATCTATCAACAGATGGAAGAAAAAAAAAACATATCAGAAGGTAGATAATTTGCTAAATGTTTCTCAAGTACATTCACATAGGATTATTTCTAGTCATATTAAGACTTACAAAATAATTCAAATTTACCTTAAAAACCCAAATTGCATGCACAATGTTCAGGATTCATGGTTCGCTCCAATACCTATCCAACTATGGCCTTCACAATCCAATATGTTTTCACTATCTTGAAATATTTGGTGTCCCTTATCCTAGACTAGAAAGGATCAAGGACCCAAACCTACACCTCCTCCAAGACTTCTTTATCATATGTTGCTCGTTGTTGGGCTCTAATTTCTGTGGCAACCTCTTCAGCTTCCTTCTTCTCTACTTCCGTTCATAGCTCGTGGAAACGATGGCCCGCCTCCCAAGCCTCACGAGCTGCCCTAGTGTTCATTTCTAGCCCTTGGGATGAAGAGGTCATCACTTTCCTCTGCACCCTCTCAGCTCTCGCCCTGCCCCTCCTTCCTGAATGCATAGCCATCTTGGAAATGATAGGGTTCCTCAAAACCCAGAAAGAATTCAACCTCCACATGTTTTCCATGCAGGTCACTTCTCAGCATTTGTTTTTACATAGATGACCACTGACCCTTGTCTTTCCCCTTTTACCACAGTAGTTGCCTCTCTGATATTCCACATCTCCCTGATTCTGGGTAAGGTTTGAATGCCTAGACTGTAGTCACCTCGCGGAAGCCTCGACGGGTCGATTCTAGATAACCAGAACTCACTATTCCTTCATAATCCACCCGATTGCAGAATTTACCTTGAGAGGTTGCCACCCCTCATGTCAATTAAACAAAATTAACATCATCATGCCCAGAGCTATCTACCCAACCCTTATTTCGCCATTATTCCTTTGATTTCTCTCAGTACTCTTGCAATGAGATCTCCACTTCGACCTCATCAAGTGAAGCATCCTTCATCTACGCAAATACACTATATTGGTTTGACTTATAAGTTATCTTCTATATGAGATCTTTTTTTAATCTTTTAAATAATTGAATATTAATTTTTTCAAAAATATTTTAATTTATCTATTTATTAAAAACTTGTTTAAGTTTTTTAATCATAAACATATTTTTTTTAAAACTATATAAATTAATTTCCTTATTCCTTGCAGAAAATATTGAAATCTAAATGCATAGGATTGTGTATGTCTATATTTATTTATTTTTATAATAAAAATTATGCTTAAAACATATTTAGGATAGGTTTTGTAAAAAACTTGTCAAGTTTTAAAAATAATGATGGTTGAAAACCATCTTTATCCACATGTAAAACTCCTTACACATCAAAAAGTACATACACCAATAAATACACAAATAAACTTATTGTTTGCATAGAACAACTAATCAGAATATTCCACGTGAAGGACGACAACGACGGATGCACTAATTTGGATAATAAAACTCGTGAATACATGGAAGTTGAATGGAACTCACGTTAAAAGGCATAATTAAAAAAAAATATAATAAATTTAAGAATTTATTTGCTAAATTTTAGGATTTAGTAATGTATTTGTGGTAGGAAAAATAGTTTAAGAATTTTAAAAAATTATATATAAATCATATATATTAATATGAATGAAAAATACTTTATAAAATATTAATTATATATTTTAAAAAATTTAGTTTTTATAATAAAAATATTTACAGCAAATATATTAACATAATAAGGAAAAACATTCACAACAAATACATTAATAGATATAATCAATTAAAAAACTTAAAATACAATCACAACAAATATATTAATAGATCTAATCAATTTAAAAACTTAAAATACAATCACAATAAAAATATTAATAAATATGATCAATTAAAATACATTATAATAATAGATATAATCAATTAAAAAACTTAAAATACAATCACAACAAAAATATTAATAAATATGATCAATTAAAATATATTATAATAATAAATTTTATAATTATTATAAATATCATAATAATATAAATAAAATAAAAATTTACAATATATAATATTAAAAATAAAAAAAAATTGTATACATTATATAAATATAAAAAAATAAAATAATAAATATGAATGTAAATTAAATTTAGTTTAAGTGTATAAACAAATAATAAATATGAATACTATTTAGTTTAAGTAGTTAAAATGAATAACCCTGGATGGGGTGACACGACAGGCAGCGTCATTGACACCTGGGCAATCACTTAATGTGGGCCTAAATGCGGATGGCAGCTTCTCACGCTCTAGTATTTACAGTGAGAGCAGGCCATCGCAGAGTCTTCTTGATGGTGAGGCTCCCTCGAGCGGTAATTCATTGCTCCGGCGAGTTCAA
>JASDQU010293235.1:0-14298 GCA_032191745.1 Picea mariana
CTATTTCTTGTTGTAGTTTGGCTAAGTCTATGCGTGCACAAGACTCTACCTCTTGGGTAATGCAAACATGTAGTTTGTGTAGAGCTTTAGATCGTATCTATGGCAATACCAGTTGGAGTTGAGCTAAGTCCTTTAGGGGTGTCTTCCCCATGACCGCATCCATGCAAAACATGCTGAGTGTAATGTGGAATGTCACACTCGACTGTGGTATTGTGTGGGTTGTATCTCGCTCCCTTGCTTCAGATTCCTCTCCTTTCTATGATGTTAACGGCCTTATTCCTCTGCTATTTCCTACTTCCTGTGATTCCCTAATATGCTTGAGGAATTATCGTATGTCTACCAACTCCTCTTGAATTCAGTCCTTATGGTGCACAACATTGTCAAAATCCTCGAATATACAATCCTGAACCATTCGGGATATCATCTCTGTATCATCCTCCATGATGGTGTATTCGGGAAGTCTTCTTTGCACCTTCATTTTCTTGTGTGCACCTCCTATATTATTGGTTGACCTCTTATTCAAGCCAGGTTCTTGTATATTGGGACTTGGTTTCATCCCCTGTGTTGCCTCAACCTATTTTGGCTGCACTTGGGCCGACTGCATATTATTATTATTTCCCTAATGGGTCCCTGTCTTAGTTGTCCCTTTGTTTGTCTAGTTTTCTTTGGTCTGGCTTATCCTTCATTTATTAGGCATTGGGGCTTCCTGAGTCTATGTTTTCTCCTAGCCTGTCTCCTCTTCTGCTATCTTTGCAAGTATATCTTGGGTGAGTACTAGAACCTTCCAGTCATCCTCCCAATCCCAAATAATGATGTCGATGCCTCCCTCCATGATGCAATAGTGAAATTGTAGCCACTTCTTATTGGGGTCCTTTTGTGCCTGTATCCATATCGCATGTCGAGTGGCCTAACATTTGGTGATGTCCCGATATTGTGCGACAGCCTATGGTGTTATTCTCCAAAGGTTGGATATGGCCTTCTGTAGGTCACGAATATATCCTTCGAATACAGCTACATTCATTTTCTTGTTCTTGGCGTCTGATGCGACACGAAGGGATAAATACCTCACTCCATAATTCGGCTTGGGTCTAGTGAAGAAAAATGTGTAATTGGGTTCCTTCCATCCCATGATGGCTATGAACATTAGAAGTCATGAGTAATGAAATTTGGTTCCTATATCCTACACATCCTTCTAGTCATCCAGGAACAAATTCAATAGATAAGGTGCCCAGCTAACTGTGGTGCCCTCGATGCATTGTGTTGCAACTACGACGACCTTGGCCGAAACTTCCTCCCTGCAAGATAATATTTTTGCGGCCATTTGTGTTATGGAATAATTGATCCTCTTGATGATGATTCCTCATGTCTCCCTATCAGTGTCGTATTTCTTTTTCATTTCTTACACAAGTGACTTCTCCTTTTTCTTGTCGTCGAGAAATTGCACAGGATCCATGCCTTGAGATGGCAGCCCTATAATGTGCACAATGAGCTCCACATCTATCGAGACAAGATTTTCCAACCCTATATCCTTGCCATGTGTGATTGCCATCATTTCTTTGATGTAACTATTTTTGTACTATCCTCTGCCAAAGTGTGGTAGATCTAGCAGACCTAAAATCCCTGTTTTTTCCACTCCTGTTTCCCACTAGAGTGGTTTCTCAATCGGTTCCCCAACTGCGTTTATGCCCACGGTCTATAAGTACACTTTCTTTTTGAACTCTGGAAACTTGTCTTTGTCCATTACATCATGGTCCAAGTATTTTAGCTTCTCGACATGACCTAACAAGTCTAATTTCAATCGTACCCCATCTGGTTTAAGAATAAAAAAAAGAGCTACAACAGGTTTCTTGCGCCGTGACCTAGGTACCTGCTGCTTGTATTTTTTTGGTAGTGGCTAGCTTGAGGTTCCAACTGCCATTATTTGTACTTCAGAATACCATTTTGGCCATCCCATGACATCTTCCATTGTTCCTTCCTATGGGTGGTATGGCACAATTGTTTGAGACTCATCTGGATCAATTGTTGCTTCCTGATTCATCGTTGTCCCATTGACTCTCGAAGCTACTTCAAGGTTCTCTGGTTGTGCCTCCTTTAGGGTTCATGTGCCCTAGTTCTGTTTCTCCTGCTCTTATGTTGACATATTCACATTCATGCCCTCAGGTGTTGGCTGTTGGGTTTCTTCTACCATGGTTGTGGGGTTCATTGGTGGCATATATGGTGAGGGGATTTTGTCGACATTGACGATCTCCAACGGCTATTGTTCTCTTTCCTGCGATTGTACCTATTCCCTAGTTCTACCTCTAGAGTTTCGGGCAGTCTTGGTCCACTTTGATTTTTTTGGTGGTGCCATAGTGGTGAATTCTGATTTCTCGTTGTGCTCCTTAGATTCTGCAACCTCTGTGGGCTTCACTCTATGCTCTGTATGTTCTCTCGCTCTTTGTTTCTTCTCCGGGCTCACAATAAACTATTTTCTCCTGCATCCAGGATTTCTATGGGCTTCGTATGAAACTTTTCGAAGACACTACCTTTATTATGGATTCAATTAACCTTTGTTTCATTTATACTTGCCATTACTCTCCCTCGTCGTATCTAGTTGGCATGATTAATGTGGCATCCCGTCGGTCCTTTCTGGCATTCAATTCTGCATAACTCCATCATTTTGTACTTATTTTGTCATCTTTCATTTTCCCTCTTGTTTCCACTTTTGACCTAGCCATTGGCCATGTCCTCGTCAATTTTGTGTTCCTAAGTGTGTGTTTTCATTCTCCTTTCGATGCACTGTACCTCTGTTGGTATCGTTTGATATCATGTTTTTTTTTTTTGCAGTTGTTGTTCACTTTCCTGCGATTGTACTTCTGCCCTGGTTCTAACTTTGGAGTTTCAAGTCATTTGGGTCGGCTCTACTTTTTTTTCGTGGTTCCATAGTGGTGAATTTAGATTTCTCATTGTGCTCTATAACTTCTACAACCTCTTTGGGCTTCACTTTGGGCTTTGTATCTTCTCTTGCTCTCTGTTTCTTCTCCAGGCTCGCAATAAATTGTTTTCTCCCATGCCCGTGCTTTGTATGGGATTCGTATGAAACTTGTCGAAGATGCTACCTTTATTATGGATTCAATGAACCTCCATTTCCTTCATACTTTCCATTAATCTCCCTCACCGTCTCCAGTTGGCACGATTAATGCAGCGTCTTGTCGCTCCTTTCTAGCATTCAATTCTGCAAACCTCTGTCGTTTTGTATTGCTTTTGTTGTCTTTCCTTTTCCCTCTTGTTTCAAATTTTTACCTGGACATTGGCCTTTTCCTCACCTATTTTGTGTTCCTAAGTGTGCATGTTCCTTTTCCTTTTGGTGCACTGTACCTATGTTGGTATCGTTTGATATCCTGTTGTTTTTTTACTGTGTAGTTACTTTTCAAGTCGTGGGTGGTCGATTGTCTTTGTATAGCTTCAGTTAACTCCCATTGATCATCCCTTTGAGTTTTGTTCCTGCTAAGTCTCTCAATTGTACAACTCCCTAATCTGTGATAGTATTTACTTTGTATGGTCCTAACCAGTGCATTTTAATTTTTTCTGGGTGCTGAAAGGATTTGCTGTCATACATCAACACTAAATCTTCTTCCTTGAAAGTTTTCTTCTTGATGTGTTTGTCATGTCAAGATTTGTCCCTTGCTTTCTGAACTTGTTGGTGGAACCCTGCTAATATTTGGTCTTCCTCCATGGTCATTAGTTGATTTAGTCTCTCATGTATTATGCCTCGTTCTTTCATGTGTGTAATTGTTGCTACGTGTAGACTAGGTACCAGAAATTATAATGGCACCATTGCTTCTTGGCCATATACCAGATTAAATGGCATGTTCCCTATCAAATTATTACACATATTCCTGTAGGACCATAATATGATTGGTACTTTGAGGTCCCAATCATCCCTATTGACATTGCAGATCTTTTTCAATGCATTCTCAAGGATCTTGTTAAATGCTTCTACTGTGCCATTTGCTTGTGGGTGATATGGTGTGCTCTTCTGATGATAGACTTCAAACTCTTCATTCATGGCATTGATAGTGTTTTTAATGAAGTGTGTGCCTTGGTCGCTCATCAAAACTCTTGGAAATCCAAATCTAGTGATTACTTGTTCAAATAAAAAGTGTGTTGTTGTTCGTGTGTTGCAATCCTTCATTAGTGTTGCTTCTGCCCATCTTGTTAAGTATTTTGTTGTGGTGATGATATACCTTTCTCCTATTCTTTTTGCAGGTGGGTTAATTGGTCGCACAAAGTCTATTGCCCATTTATCGAATGCATGAAATATTACATGTGGTCATAGTGGAATCTCCTCCCTTCTATTGGTTTTACTAACCCTTTGACATATGTCACATATCTGGTAGTAATCCTTTGAATCTATGTGAATGGTCAGCCACCATAGTCCTACACATGATACCTTATGTGTGATATCTTTGCCTGCGTAATGTCCTCCTACTATTCCCTCATGGGATTCTATTAAAACTCTTGTTCTTTCATGTTCTAACACATATCTTTGCAAGATGTTATCTGCGCCCATTTTGTATAAGTGTCCTTGAATCAGCTAATAGTCTGCAGCCTAGACTACCATATTTTTCTTCTGTGTGGTGTTGTATTCCTATGATGCAGTACCTGTGCTCAAGTACTGAATGATATCTGCAAAGTACTCATCAGCGATATGAACTGAAAATAATTATGCATCCAGGAAGTTGTCTTCTAAATTCATAGGTTCTTCTCCATTTGTGACCCTTGATAGGTGGTCAGGTCCTACATTCAATTTCCATGGATTGACTATGACTTCAAAGTCAAACTCTTGAAACAGTAATAACCATCAACATATTCTCCCCCCAAACACTGTCTTTTTTACTAGGTATTTCAGGGATGAGTGATCTATGAACATCTTAAAGTGTTTTCCCAATAAGTAATGTCAAAACTTCTGTAGTGCATAGACCATAGCTAGGCCTTCCCTCTCTGTGGTGTTGTAGTTATGTTTTGATTCTGATATATTTCTCCTCGCAAATGATATAGGGTGATCCATATATCCTGCTCTTGGTTATGCCAAGATAGCTCCAAGTGTTATGGCTGATGCATATACATGTACGTGGAACGTCTTCTCCCAGTCTAGAAATACTAGTATTGGTGCGGTGACCATATTTTATTTTAGCATATCTATAACATGTTGAAAATCATCATTCCACTGAAACTTTGTATCTTTTCTTAATAGTTTCTCCATTGGCGCGGTAATCTGTGTGTATCCTTTGATGAAATTTCTATAGTACCTTGTGTGTCCCAATGTCACTCTTAGCTAATAGACATTTTTTGGTGGTGGCAAGTTAACAATTACTACAATATTTGCATGATCTACTAGTAAACCCTGTTTGCATACTATATGGCCCAATAGTATCCCAAACAGTGTTCTGAATATACAGTTTTTTATGTTTAATGACATCTGGTGCTGCCTACATCTTTCTAACATCATTCGTAAGACCCATACATGCTCTTTCAACAAACTATAAACTGTCCAATCATCTAGGTATACCTCTAGAAATAGGTGGATGAATTCCTTAAACACAATGATGACTGCTCTGGAAAATATTGTTGGTACATTCTTCAGTCCAAATGGCATGAATGTGTAATAGTAGGATCCCCATTATGTCGCAAAGGTGGTTTTGTATCTGTCTTCCTATCCTATCTTGATCTAGTGGTAGCCTGAGAATCCATCAGTGAATGAGTAAGCTTTGAGTCCTCCTACGTTCTCCAACACTTCATCTGTGAAAGGTGTAGGGAATTGGTCATGTAGGCATGCATCATTCAAATTCCTCAAGTCGACGCATATCCGTATCCCTCCTTTTTTTTTGTCCTGAACTACCATCGAGATTATCCATTCCAATTCTTCGACCGGTTCTATGATTCCGGCTTTGAGCATCTTATCGATCTCAGATTTGAATTTCTTTTTATATATCGGGTTCAATATGTATGGTCAATGCTTGATCGGTCTCGCTTCAGATCTGAGTGGTATATTCATTTCTCCTAGCTCTCCTACTATTCTCTTCATCTCTGTAAATGTTGCGGGAAACAAGTCGTTGTACTCGCATAGTGACTTTGTTATGCTTTCTATTGTTTTCTCATACCATTAATCTCTAATGCTGGCCATTTTGGGATTCTCACCTATCCCAATATTGAATTTTTTCACCTTGATCGACACAGCAATGACTTCTAATTCTATAGGTGGAACCTCCACTTCTCTTCTGCCTTCCACTTCCTCGATCTGAATATCGCGCGGATCATCTTCCTCTAGTGCATCCTCATGCACATGGTAACATGACAACAATTCCTTGACTGTCTATTTGTTCCACTATTGTTCTTATGCTATGAGTTCAACTTCTGGTTCTTTGATTAATATCACCATTCTTATATTTTTAAGGGATGAATTTATGTTGGGGTTCTCATGCTCGAATGAGAAAGTGACTGTAAAATTTTGTTGTAGTACAGTCTAGGTCACAATTTATTTGCGCAGTTCCTATTATGTGTACCAGTTTGTTGGTATGCCCTCTAAAGTGTGTATGAAATGATGAGTCCATTCCTATGGGAGTGTCATTTTCCATAGCGTTCTGCACTTCTCCAAGTGTTCTTTTGGTGCCCCTGTTCCATCATACTTCTATTTCTTGTTGTCTTTCTGTTATGTGCCAAACCTTATGTGTAATAACCACTTACATTGGCATCAACTTGTGATTATCTCTTTGTGTGCGCCCCACCATCTTGCAGGTGTGGCCTTGAGTGCTATATCAAGTGCTAAGAGTCTTTGATTCTCTAAAACTTCATCTTCATACTGTGCCAAGAATACTTCCAGATCGTTTATTCTGTGGAAACTAGGTGGTTACCTTATTTCTATGCCTACCCATATTACTGTGTGGTCTATTCGTGCACATATTCTTGTGGAAGCTTTGTGTATCCTTTGTTGCTAGTTCTTTAAATTGGTATCTGAGTCTATTTCACATGAAGTAATGCTCTGCCAACTGAGTATCCCATCTACAGTTGGGTTCACATAATCCTCATCATGCATAGTTGTTCTATACAACTGGCTGATTTCCTCTAAGTCTAATAAAGTAGATTCTACAAACCTTTCCCCTTCTGATGGGTCTAATGGTGCGATGACCCTGTATTCCCCTAACTCATTTGTCATTTTCCTTGTCTTCAAATTGATTATGGCCTGGTTGTCAAATGCCCAATCCAAACCAAGAAATGTTGGATATGGTTTTGTGCCATCCACTATTTCAATCACTTCAAAATCGGTTTTAGTGCACACCCCATCCAAGTCTACTGTCACTCCTTTCAGTCTACCAATTGGTAGGACTCTGTGTTGGTTTGTTAGTTTCAGTTGAACCAGTGAATATCCTAATGTGGGCTCTCCCATGCATTGCCATTTCTTCTTTGGTAATACATTCGCTTCGGATCCTATATCTAGTATGATGTCTCCCATGTTGAAATCTCCAATGTTGGCATTCAGTCTGAAATCCCTACTTGTTCTTCTCCTTGTATGTAGGTGATTGATGGTTTTCTGTTCTAGGTTTCCTTTCACCTCTATACTACATCTTTCTAATATGTTTTACAATATTTTGATAGACAATGGATCATTTAATACTTTTACACATGATTGCAAAAAGCCTTTGATTGTACTTACTTGTCCCATGGATTTCATCTCGTTGGTATGATCCAATAATGGAGGCATATCGTACTTTGGTTCTTCCTTTCTTTGGTGCACAGTTGAAGTCGACGCCATGTCTTCCTTCTAAAATTCTTGTCGGGATTGCCTAAATATCTCCTCCTCCTTCTGTGTGTCAAACTTCTTCCTTGGTTCGACGTTCTTCTTGAACCACTAGTGTTGTATTGGCTCCTGTTGGGATGCATCATTCCCTATTTTAGCTCCTTTGCGGGTAACTATGTTGATGTTCCTTCCTTCATCCATTTCTTCGTCTGAAACAAACTAAACATTCTGGTTGTTCTGGTTCCTCTTTTCACGGATCTTTACTAATAGTGTCGGACATTCTTCTGTATCATGGTCTGATGCGCGAAAATACATACATGTTGTTGGTGAAGTGGACATTCCCTTGCATAATGTCCCATTTTTTGATAGTTGTGACATACCATTGGTCCTCTACCTCATCCAAAACCCCCTTCTCGCTCGTCCTCCTCCTCTATAGCCCGCTCGATCTCCTCTCAATGCATTACACTAAGGCACCTAGTTATATTGCATAGTATTGTACTGAGGTCGTGTTGTGTTGTATTGTGGCTGCGTGGTATTATATAGTTGTTTCACAATATTATATTGTTGTTGTGTAATGTTGTATGGAGTTGGAACTTTGTTAAATTATGGTGCGGCTTGCCCAGTCATCATTTCTGCTTGCACTCTATATGCATCTGATGTCATCTATCGCATCAATTCCATAGTTCTAAAATCTTTGTCATCATGGCCCATTGACTTGAAAAAGTTGCAATATGAACTCTTTGGGACTGTCTGGTATTTCTACATCATTGGGCAGTGATATGGATCATGGCCTGTTTTATTGCAGATTTCGCACCATAGTCCTCATGTTGGTAATGGATTTAGCATTCCTGCTTCCATATACTGTGCAAATGTTAGACATCCGTTCTTGTGGTGCTCTTCCATCCTACATGTAGTACACCAAAAAATTTCTCATTTGTCCTTACTTTTATTCTAGTTGAGTTGGAACATTAATTTCTTCAAATCCTCCTTTCTTTCTTCGATGGATGGATCCATCTACTGGTACTAATTTTCTTCCAGTTGCAAGGCTGCCTGTAGAGCCTCTTCCTATGTATGAAACTTCTGTTGTCGTTGTGGATATTTTAAGTGTGGGAGCAGTGAATTGACAAACAGGATCCTATGTTGCATATCGGTCATGAGATATTTCAACTTTCCCTTCAATCTCTTGAATATATGGTCAATCTCCCATACAAACTCTCCCAATTTCTATCTAATTTCGATCATCTCATTCATGTACTGATCTTTTGAACTTGGTTTTTGAAACTCATTTATCAATAATTTCTTGATGTCTTCAATTGGTTTGGTTGTCCCTAGTGGATTATTTGTAACTAAACTCATGTACCAATCCAGTGCACGATCCCTTAATGTAATCATTGGCTATGCTAGTTTAGTATCTTCATCTGTGATCTGTTTTACTTCCCAAATCTTCTCACAGATGAACAAATGTGTTTTTTCGGGTCCTTCGACGCTTCTCCTTTAAACTCTAGTAACCTGATCGTGGGATCATGTCTAGCTGTACCGACCATTGAACTACTACCTCCGTGCGGTGTAGATACTTGACTAGTGTTGCCTGAAATGGCTCCTCCAGTTGTTTTTCCTTATGTATATGTACTTCTTGTTGTCTGACTTCTTTTGAAGTTCGGTTTTCTAAACGGTGGTGTTCTATTTGGTGTATTAGTCACACATGGGTTTATGGGTTCCACACTGACATTAATATGGATAGGATTGCTTCCTTCTCTTCTGATTCTTGGACCTCTTGTCTTCCTCTCATATGTTTCACGTAGGATTTCCTCAATCTTCTCCATAACCCGGAGATCCTCTACCTCTTCCTCGTCAGTCGCCAAGCCTTCCCTCACGGCTATGACTCTCTTCTTGGTATTCACCTTGTATTGGTAGGGTACTCTGCTATGCATCTTTCCCACTATCTCCATCATGATTGGTTCCAAGGGTTCCTCCTTCTTTCCCTTATCCTTTCCTCCTTCCATTTCTCCTTTTTTTGTCAGTGCTTCCTCCCTTCCCCCATGCATGCAGGGAAGTTTAGTTGTCTAACTCCATCGTCATTACACCTTTGTTGTATAGCAGTATCTTAATAGAAATATACAACAATATAATGTACCTTCCTCGAGGTCCACGTAGGAATTATTGCTCTGATGCATTGCACGACTTCACTGTGTCTACTACAAACTCTGTTATAAAGCCTACCATAATACTGTCAAGCCAAAAATCTATTGGGTGGGTGAATTTGTTGTTCACCTGCTGTAAATTCTCAATCTGTACTAGGGTCTAATATAGTTGTTGGATCTAGTTCGTTGTGTGGGTATCCTTCAACCTTAGTATCCACTCCTGCAATAAGTGTGGAAAATCATAGAAAAAGACTTCATGCAAGTCAGTAAATAGGTATTTATCAAGATATTTGCGGGGTGTTACTCTAGGGTTTTTGTCATCTTTTTGTGCAAACTCCATCTCTTTTGTCCTTATCCATCTTTTGATCTCTGATTTTGTGGGATTCCTTCTTTTCTTCTTTAATATTTTCTTGCTCCGCCTCCCCTAGATGTTATGTATCTTTTCACAGATCTTCAACATATCTTAGCTACTCAATCCTCTACCTTTCCTACCAATGGAAACATAACCATTTGTTGGTTACTCTCTCTTACTTATATCATGTCTGAGTTTATTGATCTAGGATTGATGTCTGTTTGGGTTTCCAATAAATCCTCTAAAACTATTGACCCTCCTGGTAAACCAGAAGGCACCGCAACACACAATGTGCACTACACCATATCACTCAATATAGTCTTAATGGGTCATTGCAAGACTCATGTGTTTGAAGCCTAGGATTGAGTGGGAGATCTAAGAACTATGCGTTGAAGCTCTATTATAACTTATTAACACAATACATTTTTATTACAATTATGCAGGAAATATAATAACTCATTCATTTATCACATCAATATCTACTAAAGTCAAATAAAGGAATACATGCATTCAATCACATAACACAATTGTTACCGTGGTTCACCCCCCCTAGGTTACATCCACAAATATTTGGATCTTATCTCTTTTACTGTAGTCGTTCTATCACCACAGCTTTTCGTGCTTTACAACTCTTCTTAGTTGGGTTGAGATCTATTATGAGGTGGACTAGATCGCACCAAGCCCCTCAACCTATGATCTAACCCTCAAGATCTACCCTCCTCGGTCCTCTCTAGCTCAACGGCTTACAAAACTAGTTCATACAACAAAATATTACATAGCATCATTTCTTCGCATGCGTCCCTCTACATCAATGAACTATCAACTAGTAACTAGCCTCCTCTCTGAGACCTAGGTATCTCCATTTATACATTTCTAGCTCTTCAGCCATTACAATATATTTCAAAAAACCTAACCCTAATGTCATTAGGTATTCCATACATGTGTGCGTGCTTCTCTTCCTTCTAACTGTCGCTTTCCTCGTGCATGCTTTCTTTCCCAAAATCACCTTTCTTTCCATTTTGGCCTGCTTCCAACACTTGTTATTTTACATCTTGGTCCAATTGAGAGTTAATGTTTAAACATTTTCCCAGGTTTATTTCAATAGGAACACTATAAGGGTCAAGATTTTATTTAATGGCTAACAAAGGAAGGGATGATGAACTTTCTAAATCACAACTCTCCTGGAAATCATTATTAAAGATGAGATCATATGGGGTGGGTGATTCAGGAGATTTTTCATCCTCTGTGGTAGATATGAACTAGTTTAACAAATTATCCTTAGTTTTTTTTTTCAACCCCCTAGATCGTTCAATGGCTAAAATGCGGTGTGTGATTTATTCATATTTGTAGGGATCTTATACCCACAAGAGATCATCTACTACTAGTTTTGTAGGTGGGTAGAGGATACGTTTCTTCATATATTCCCCATTTGATATAGTCATTTCCCCAGATCTGCATCCAATGAAATAATCGATGGTAGCTAGCCAATGGCTCCCAAGAATCAAGGTGTTAGTGCTAGAAGTTGCCCCTAGACTATTATAGGGTCAATCCTATCACATCTTCGTTATTGCAATGATTTTTATAAATAAGGATGTGTTTTGTGTTTTGAAAGAAGGTGGATCAAGTACATGGAATGAGAATGAATAAGAGAAACAGGCTAAATGAAGATTAGTAAAAACACCATTGGGCATGGCATCAAGTAAACACCATGTTGATCAAAGGAAATCAAAATGTATATCAGATAAGAAGTTTATATGATAATGGGTAGAAGAATAGGGAATGAAAAAAAGTAGAACACCCATCAAACCAAGATTCTCTTTGTCAAATGGATGAAACGGTACTTGAAACAAAACACACAAATAATAGGTAGTTATGGAAAAATATTTACTTCTCGGGAATCTATCATCCACGAGCATCCATTGATTCTAAATGTCTGTAATTATTTCAAGTAAGACGAAAAACATAATGTAAAACAAGGAAGATGGAAAAACAGTGTTTAGACAAGAAAAATCATGATCTGATAAAACAAATGTCATAGATATCTAATGTCAGAAGTGATCACACAAATACAATGCCCTCAGGCCTACAATAACTGATCAGGGGATCAAATTTTGCTCAAAAATTTGAAGTGCTCGGAATCGCTTCAAACTAGATGAGAGCATAGGCCTCGTCATTGCAAACCCAATGCAACTCGTTTCGTCTCAAACAAACGTCAGGAGCGAGAGATATAGCGATCTGTTCATTAAGTCAAACAGGCAAAAAAATTTGATGCTAACTGTACAGTCCGTACAGTCCGTACAGTCTGACGTGGTAGGGCTGTACGACCGTATGATGATGTGTCAGATGGTGACATGGAAGATGTGAATTGGCAGGTGTGGTCGAATGATTGTTTGACATGTGTCCATTGGTGCTTATTGGTATGTTGACGTGGTCCAATCTCTGGACGCCACGTGTCACTTATGTATGGTTAAAACTTTGTTTTTAACATGAGTCGACCCTGTGACATCCACGTCGGGGAACGACTTGGCAAGGAGTGGCCAGCCAATGCACCAACGTGTGTTACTTGATATGTAAGTGGGATATATTGTATTTAAATTTGCATATAGGAATGGTTTGGGCCGCGACCGGGCCGGGGCTTAGCCCCAGCCCTTGGTCGCGCGTCGTATTACATATGACCAACGTTTTATATATAAAGTGCACGTGCATTTTGTAATATGGTTTGTAAACAGATAAGCCCATGGCTATATGCTTAACCACATATGACCTCAACCAAGTGCGCGGTTGGAACGGTTGGCACGTTTGGATCTTTTTACCATAGTGTACGGTCACATGGCTCTCACACGCCCAGGTGCTAGGCGGTTAGGGGCTGGCGTGCCCTTAATCGTCCTATGGTTTGCACCATTGGTGCGGTTGCAACCGATGCTGAGTTTTCATGCTATTTATTGCATGTGTTCCAGGTTCACACAAGAGGGGTGCGTTTTGTAGATGTAGAGACAACAAGCTTGAAGGGGAGACTTCCAAGAGGCCTAACTTTTTCGTTTTTCGACCGATTGAGGTGCCAAAAGAGCCCAGACAAGGGTTTTGGGATGCTCTAAAGCCATTGGAGTAGTTGGTTTGTTAGTTTGAGCATTGTAAGACATGTTTTTGAGCACTTTTGAGCAATTAATAATAATGATCCATTGGAAGCTGGACCAGGAGATGTAGCCCAAGAGAGGGGTGAACTCCTTTATTAATTGTTGTGTTTATGTGCTTATGTTCATTGATTATGTTGCTGTCTATGTGTATTTTTCATAAGTAATCCCTTAATGTATGTGTTGCAAATTGATCCATTTGCGTTAAACACATAACATTTACATTGCAATAATTTCAAGTATTTCAAGTCTTCTTCATTTTTAGATTAAGTTGGTATCAGAGCACTGGTTTTTGAAGACTTGATTGTTTGCAAGTTTTGTTTCTGATGCTGACAAGGTTGAAACTCACAAGAGGAGAAGGTCAACTTGTGGAGCCAATTTGTCATCCGACAAGGAGGAAGCATATACCATCACCGCAAGTTTCAGGGAGACATTAACCAATCATGGCTCATGCATAAAGTCATGAACGTGTTCCTGCCGAAGATGAAGATCTCAGAAAGGCTATCATGGAGATGAGAGAGATGATGAAGATCTTGATGGAAAGGAACATATTGTCGCAAGGTGAAGGCTCCAACCCTTCAAGGCATAAGGGAAGCAGTGGTGACAAAACTCCAAATGGAAATGGAGGGAATGGTGCTTCTCCACCACCCTCTCCTCCTCCATCTTCTTCTTCTCCTTCTTATACCAGTTCAAGACCTCTTCCGAATTCTCCAAAGGGGCATGGTAAAACTCCTTCGCAAATTCCTTCATTAAATCTTGATATAAAATTTGAATTGCCAATATACAATGGAGAAGTTAATGCTGAGAAGTTAGATAATTGGATACGTCAAATTGAAGTATATTGTAGAATATAAAAAAATCAAGATGATGAAACAAAAATACAGCTTGCTTCGTTAA
>JASDQU010293242.1:0-14292 GCA_032191745.1 Picea mariana
TGAGTCTTTTATACAAAAGCATTTAGAGTTACTCAAGCGTTGTGGAAAACACTTGTCTCAAGGGGAGGGGCATGTTAAGCCCTAAATAGTGGCTCATTACCCCTTAATTGGGGCATATTATATTAGTAATGTTATTTTATTTATGTCGGCTTTAGTCCATTAGTTGTAATTATACCTCCTAGTCTCCTATATATACGAAGGAGACATTTTCATTTTGAATCATCTTGTAATTGTACATTTATGTGGGCATAAGGAGGTTGTCCCCTTGAAGAGGCTTATTATCTGAATTTCTCTCTTTTTCAAGGCGTTGAGTACTTATTATGAGGTTTTTCTATGCTATATTGATATTTGGTTCTTAACAGGCTCGAAGTGTGTGAAGGATATATGGCTTGGATGCTTGGATCTGATGGATAGATATGTCAGGTATGGTTGGATTTATTTTCTGGTTGCATATCTATTGAGAAGTGAGCATCAAGAGATGGAGAAATGGAAAGGAGAGAGGATGGCAACATAAGTGTCGGGATGGCAAAAATGAAAAAAATAAAAATAAAAATTGATGGAGTTTAATGTAAATGGACATACAACTATAAGACCTAGTTAGACATGTGTACCTCGGGTTTGAAATTTCACTTGTAAATACTATATGTATACCTAGGTGATAGGGCGGAGCATGTGAGATTCATGGCTACCCTGAATTTGAAGGAGGTTTGGCTGGATTTGGCCATGGGAAACCCCAAGTCACGTTTAAAGGGTGAAATGTTAAGATAAACTTGACTCGGTGAAAGATTCAAAGTTGTTAGTTAAACAATGGTGGTTTTAGGAACATGGTATTGTTGACCTGCGGTATTGAGCCCGTGGATTATGTAACATCCCCCATCTTAACTAAGGAACATTACTATGCATAAAACACATAAAAGTAAAAACTTTCTACTGACATATCTTGTATCTTACCAGCTACAGGAAAACACACATATTTAACCATTGTCGGATACCATTAATTAAATGAATATATAAAATTCTAAATAAACATGAATGTAACTAACAAATTCATCACATCAACATATAAATTGTTGCCCAACATAGAGTTAATGCACACCAATTGAAACTCACAATGAAACACAAAAAACATATCAAACACTTATCTTTCTAAAGAATTGTGAAACCAACTGCTTGGGATGGAAGTTCCACCCAACCATAGACTTGTTATTCCAAGTCTCAAAAACAAGTCACCCCAAATATTGGACCATGAATCTAAAAAAGAGGGTATCTCTCACTATCCACTCACAGCTCAATTATTCCCACTACCCACTAACATCCTCCTGCAACTATTTAGAATTTCCTCTAACTCTCTTCCTCTCGAATTTCCCAACCCAAGTAGTGTACCCATTCATTTCTCTCATCCCATTAGGCATCCCATTCATTTATCAAGGTCTCTTAGGCATAGGTAACTAGGAATCTCACTACTGGGAACTCAATGGAACTCACTGCTAGGAAAACTACCAGGAAACAACAACAATAACTTATTGTTACAATGTAAATCTCATAGGAGTTCATTCTTCATGCCTAGCAACCTAATTCTTATACAATATTGAGACCTTTCTTCTTCAATCTTCATGTCCAAAGATGCTCCAAAATTCTCCCACCATTATTGTTCCAACTCCAATGCATTTCTTTTTTGTTCTTTACTTTCTGTTCATGCAAAAACATGACTATCTAATTTCGACCCCTTGGCCATATGAATTTCTCTCTTTTTTCTTGCTTGCTTGACATACACTCTTCCCCAATTTGATTGTACTCAGCCCCATGCTCCCAATAACTATGGGATGTGACTCCTCACACACACCCTCTTACATGTATTCAATGATTGGATTTGGGAACACTCAATAACAAAGATAAAAGGTTCACTCAAAACATTAAAAATAGGAAAATGATTTGGGAATTAAACACCAAAATAAAACCCACCCTTTTAGACCCCTCCTGTCTTGTGGATAACTCAACCCCCATCTTTTTCCATTTCCCCTAGTAGATGGCATCACATTTTATTTATTAAAATTTAGAAAATATAATTCTCATATTACATCGCTTGGCCATAGCTACATTCGTATCTACATTATGTTGGATCATGTTGTCATTGATGCCAAAGGTTGATTGATTGATGTCAAAAGGTTTGATTGATTGATGTCAAGTGATTGATTGATGTCAAAGGATTGATTGATTGATGATTGATGTAATGTATTGTCCTTGATGAGAAAGCATAGATGAAGATGGATCAATGAGTTGTCATTGATATGATGAACTTTGATGAGAAAGCATAGATGAAGATGGATCAATGAATTGTCATTGATATGATGAACCTTGATGAGAAACCATAGATGAAGATGGATCAATGAGTTGTCATTGATACATGATGAAGATGGATTGATGTGGTTTCATTGGTATATGATGCATTATTGGAAAAATGTATAGATGACTCATTATTGTCTTATCATGATTGATAAGGTGCACAAATTAATGAACTCCAAAGTGGTCCCCTTATGGTGAAATCCCTCATGGGAAGACGCTTTACGGATTGAGTTATCCTAGAAAAATGGTTGGAGGACCCATGCTTGTATGTGGAATAATGAGATGAAGATCAATGAATTTGTTGGTGAAACTATCCTAGATGGATAGTGCTTGTCATGCCATTTCCAGTGGTATGTGGAATGCCACATAACTCCTCACTGTTTGAGAGTTATGGCCTTACGAAGTTGAAGGACCCCCATATGAAGGCTTGAAGTCCACAAGGTCAAAGAAGTCAAAGTGACCTAAAAGAAGAAATCATTATTTAAATGATAAAGTGAAGTGACTAATTCAAGAAGATTATTTAAATGATTAAGTGAAGTGAAAAAATCAATAAGAAATATTTAAATGATAAAGTATTGGAGAACTTTCTATTTATGGAAAGTGGTTAACCCTAAAATAAGGAAAATAGTTTAAGTGACCTAGAAATGGGTGAAGTGACCTAGAAGATGAAAGTATAAATAAGAGGCTAGGATCTCTTGTGTAAAGTACATTTTTTATAGAGAATATCATTGTATGGATCAATGGAGAGCTTCTAGTGAGAATATCTTTTGAGTATTCATGGAGAGATTCTTGTGAGAGCATCCTTGGTGTGGATCTCTTGAGCATGATTGAAGATATATTCTGAGAGAGAGGATGGGGAGGATCTCATGGACGCATTGAAGTTTCAGCAAAGTCTGAGATCATGACGACGAAAGTCTCGGAGCTTCAAAAAATCTAGTTTCTGAGGTATACGGGGGCTGTAATGGGCCAGATCGCGTACATACACGGGTTGTATGAGGATAGGGCACATACAGTGGATAAATTCATGGAGGTCTGTGTTTGAGCTGATGACTGGTTGTTGAAGACTGAAGCAGGTTCCAGATCTGCATTCTATGGGCTCAGATCTGTCACTGAGACTCTGGTATGGTTACACTATTGTCTTGATGGTTACTATTGCTTGTTGTGTTGTGAATGCTTAGAGAATTCTTGGTATGGTTGTTGTGATATGTTTTATGTTGGTTGATGGAGTGAGTAGTACTCTTGTTGGTGATATGAATGCTATGGTATACTAGTTTCTTATACATGATTGGGTTAGCTTTCATATTGATTGATTATGGAGCATGAGTAAGCTATTGGAGATCTTGAATGTGCTGTGACTGGCTGGAGGTTAGTTTGGACAGTGGAAGACAGAAGAAATTATGCTTGCAGGATGCAGATGATCTAAGTATGTGATGAAAATAATAAACCCTAATAGCTCAGAAGGTATACGCAGGTTTCCGTATACACTGGCCGCATACATACGCGGGTTGTAGTGAGCCAGGGAGCATACACACGCGGGCTGCACTACTGACAGGTTGTGTACCTGTTGTAAATTGATATCTATTGAGGATTGTTGCCTCATCTTAGTTAGTGCTGAGGATGTAAGCTGAGTCTTGCATTATAGAGCTGGTGTCGCTGAAAAACCCCAAGGATTGTAGTCCGTAATAAAAATAAAATTGTACATACATACTGTGTTACTTGTGGTGATGACTTATTGATGATCTATGTTGCTGATATGTGTTCACATTTAACTGGTTATAAATGACAGTAATTATTAATGAGTAAAATTTGAATGCTAACTAATGAGTTTCGTGAAAGAGGGAAGATTTGGGAAAAATAACCCCACACTCATTCACCCCCCCCCCTCAAAGTATGGTAGGTGTGTCCAACAATTGGTATCAGAGCAGGCCTTCACTACAAGCCTTAACAAGCTTGAAGGAGATCCATAGACACACAAATGGATGATGAGGTTCCAATCCTTGATGAGGAAAACTATTCTACTTGGAGAATAGAGATGAGAGTGTATTTGAAGATAATGGGAGCAACTATTTGGAAGGAAGCCATTGGTGGATCAATTTCGTTGAAGAACAAGTCAAATTTTGCAGCTCAAAGGGAAGGAAATAAGAATGATTCATTGGCTCTCAAGACCATTCTTAGTGGACTCTCAAGCCCTATCAAAGAGAGCATGGGACAATGCACTTCCACAAAGGATCTATGGATAAAGTTAGAGGAGAAATATCAAAGAAAAAAGAAGGAAGATATTGAAGACCACTCCATCAATATCATTAAAGGTAAAGAATCTCCAAAAACTCTTGAATGCATTATTTCTAAATGTGATCTTGAAAATATTTCAAATGAAGACAAAGAATCGAGTAATGATGTTAGCACAAATGAAGATCTTGAAGAAGGCAAAGAATCATGTGGTAATGTTGGCAAAAAGGAAGATCTTGAAGATACTTCAAATGAAGGTAAAGAATCCTCAAAGACAATTGATTGCAATGATTCAAAATGTAATGATGTTGAATTTTTCTCAAGTGAAGAAGACGATACATAAACAATTTGTGTAAAGTTTGATGGTGGTTATCCCATGGAAAGAATAGAATAATATCTATTAGAACTTGAAAAATAAATTGAAGAGGGTTTATATAGATATAGAAGTGACCATTTTTATACACACTATAACTATCTTTCAGATAACACTAAGAAGTTTCTTAGGAGGAATCAAAGATACATCTTGAGGTTAAAGGGAATGCTCAAAGAACAAGAAGAATCAATAAGACTAAATTGGAAGAAAAGGAAGAAGAGATCACAAGACTAAAGAATGAAAAAGAAGATATGAAGGTAAATTATGAGATTAGCAAAAGTTTTGAAACTATTATTTATCTCAATATGCAAATTGAAAAAACCAAAAGGGTAGAAGAACTTTTGAAGGATCAAATAAATGAAAAGAAAGAATCATGTCATAAGTTAGAAGTTGAAATTGTTGACCTTATAAATAAGGTAGATAAGTCAAACAAATTCTTGAATAGCTCAAGAATCTTGGATGAGATCTTGTAAAGTCAAAGATCACCATGTGATAAATCAGGACTTGGATACAAAGAAGAAGCTACGCATGCTGAAGCAAGCACCTCAAAGAAGCATGAGGTAAGTCCATCAAAGAAGGAAGACAATGTTGCAAATAAACCATCTACATAAGGCAAGGAAAATTTCAAAAGAACAAAGCAAGGAAGACATCAATAAGCTATCTTTGGGACACCAAAGCAAAGATATGAGAGTATTTTTCATGGGAATTGTTATTCATGTAATGAATATGGTCACAAAGCTTTTGAATGTAGTTCTTATGAAAGAAGATATAATGGAAGATTTTATAACACCATAAGGTGTTGGAGATGTGATCAAGTAGGACACATTGTTGTTCACTGTAATTCCATGAGATGCTAGAACTGTAGTGGATTTGGCCACAAATCCCAGGAGTCCTGGAACACAAGAAGAAAATCCATGATGAGGACTTCACATAGCATGGCTAGAAGAAGGAATGAAATAAGGAAGGGAGACATATTTGAAAATATGGATGCTTAGAGCTAAAGTTTTGAGGAGTAGGGACATCTACAGAAGTGGGTGAAGAAGACAGAGTAGCTAGAACAGAATGAAATACTGAAGGGAAGTTCAAAAGTGTCATCTACTGAGGCATACGTGGGTGACAGTGGTATCAATCGCGTACATATGTAGGCTGACCTTGTATAGGTCGCGTACATATGCTAGCTATCTGTGCAACAGGTCACGTATATGTGAAAAGCCTTGGTAAAATCTCAAATGCACATGGGTTGCAGCTCGATGTGATGATTCTGTGATGCAAGGTTTGACATGGTTTGTTGCAGGTTCTGACACTATTTTGTTGCAGGTTTAAATGTTCATCTATTGGATTATGTAAAATAAAATTTCGAGTGCATGAGACTAACCCATGATAAGTCATTGATGCATTTTTCTGTTAAAGAACAATGTTGGTTATGGCATTGAAGTTATGGCACCTTGGTCATACATTATATTTTGATGATGCTATATAGAGATGTCATTGATCTATTGAAGCATACTACTAGCACATGTGTTATTGGATGCTTAGTATTTTGCTGTAGTGAATGGAGGATTGATGTTGGTCTATTGATGTATATGGTTGGTACATATTTCAGTTTCATTGATATATCTTATGCTGTATTAGTGGAAACTTACTTGTTGGAAAGCTTGATGCATGCATTTGGCATATGGATAAGCTACATATTGGGACATGTAGTTGGTGAGTTGATGAGATGATCATGTTTTACATCATTGAGGACTCATGATTTGATCTGTGATTGTTACACTTCTAGTACATTGGTAGAGGCACCTACTAGCAGTTTGATTGGCACATGTTTCATGGAGGATTTGGCATACATATATGGGATTCATCATTTAGTGGTATTGGTGCATAGTGATGTATATTATTGGTGCACTCACATATGGGATATGTTTGATGATACTATACCATGGGTATTACTTGATTAGTCCAACAATTGATATCTGTTTGAGGCACTTGATGATTGAGGCACTTGGTTCATGTCAGAGACATATGATGAGTGATATGACACATTGGTTGGCATATTGGTGGATGCACATGGTTGGCATATTGGTAGTTGCCCATGGATGGCATGTTGGTAGATGCACATAGAGGCATATGATTGATACATTCCATGAATAATATCTTTTGGCACATTATATGGTGTTGACATACATGGTTGATGTACATGGGTGTTGTGCATGTGGGCACATTTTGGCACATGATGTACTTGATTTATATTTCATTCATGATTCTCTATTTTATTGTTGACACATCGTTTTCTTCATGATGTATGGTATGGCATGAGTTTGATGCATGAACAGGTCCAAGGATCGTGATATGGCAGGGGAGACATACCCATAGGGGGATTCATTCTTCTTCCCATGATTCTAGCAGGAGATATTTATCAGATGCATACTTAGAAATGAGCCCTATATTTAAAGAAAGAGCACAAAGGCATAATTCCAGGAGGAGGGATGGTCACAAGGGGAGCATGTTCAATGTATCTTCAGGATTAAATAAGAGTGATATCCCTTGTTAAAAAGGGGAGAGATTATTCAGAGGAAGATCAAAGGCACTTAGACAGGGGGAGAAGCCCCAAGGAAATTTCAAGCAGGGGGAGAAACCCCAAGAGGAGAATGTCCCTTTTCCATGCATGTCAAAGGGGGAGATAGTCACATTGATGTGATTGATGATTAGAAGAGATAGTCACATTTGGGAGAGATAGTCACATTGACTAGACTATTGATGTAGAGCATGCCTTATCTACATGTTGACATCAATAATTGGTAATTGGTGTTGACATCAATGTTGGTATTGACATCAATGCCAAAGGGGGAGATTGTTGGATCATGTTGTCATTGATGCCAAAGGTTAATTGATTGATGTCAAGTGATTGATGTCAAAGGTTTGATTGATTGATGTCAAGTGATTGATTGAGTAATTCCAAGTGATTGATTGATTCATGTCAAAGGTTTGATTTATTGATGTCAAGTGATTGATTGATTGATGTCAAGTGTTTGATTGATTGATGCCAAGTGATTGATTGATGTCAAGGGATTGATTGATTGATGATTGATGTAATGTATTGTACTTGATGAGAAATCATAGATGAATATGGATCAATGAGTTGTCATTGATATGATGAACCTTGATGAGAAAGAAATAGATGAAGATGGATCAATGAGTTGTCATTGATACATGATGAAGATGGATCGATGTGGTTTCATTGGTATATGATGCATTATTGGAAAAATGTATAGATGAATCATTATTGTCTTATCATGATTGATACGGTGCACAAATGAATGAACTCCAAAGTGGTCCCCTTATGGTGAAAGCCCTCACGAGAAGACGCTTTGCGGATTGAGTTATCCTAGAAGAATGGTTGGAGGACCCATGCTTGTATGTGGAATAATGAGATGAAGATAAATGAATTTGTTGGTGAAACTATCCTAGATGGATAGTGATTGTCATTCCATTTCCGGTGGTATGTGGAATGTCACATAACTCCTCATGGTTTGAGAGTTATGGCCTTACGAAGTTGAAGGACCCCCATATGAAGGCTTGAAGCTGACAAGGTCAAAGAAGTCAAAGTGACCTAAAAGAAGAAATCATTATTTAAATAATAAAGTGAAGTGACTAAGTCAAGAAGATTATTTAAATGATTAAGTGAGGTGTCAAAATCAAGAAGAAATATTTAAATGATAAAGTATTGGAGAACTTTCTATTTATGGAAAGTGGTTAACCCTAAAATAAGGAAAATAGGTTAAGTGACCTAGAAATGGGTTAAGAGACCCAAAAATGGGTGAAGTGACCTAGAATATGAAAGTATAAATAAGAGGCTAGGATCTCTTGTGTAAAGTACATTTTTTATAGAGAATATCCTTGTATAGAGAGCTTCTTGTGAGAGAGCATATTTGGTGTGGATCTCTTGAGCATGATTGAAGATCTATTCCGAGAGAGAGGATCGAGAGGATCTCATAGACGCATTGAAGTTTCGACAAAGTCTGAGATCATGACGATGAAAGTCTCGGAGCTTCATAAACCCTAGTTTCTGAGGTATACGCGGGCTGTAATGGGCCAGACCGCGTACATACATGGGATGTATGAGGATAGGGCACGTACAGTGGATAAATTCATGGAGGTCTGTGTTTGAGCTGATCACTGGCTATTGAAGACTGAAGCAGGTTCCATATCTGCATTCTATGGGCTCAGATCTATCACTGAGACTCTGATATGGTTACATTATTGTCTTGATGGTTACTATTGCTTGTTGTGTTGTGAATTCTTAGAGCATTCTTGGTATGGTTGTTGTGATGTATTTTATGTTGCTTGATGGAGTGAGCAGTACTCTTGTGATTCAATGGTGATATGAATGCTATGGTATACTAGTTGCTTATACATGATTGTGTTAGCTTTCATATTGATTGATTGTGGAGCATGAGTAAGATATTGGAGAGCTTGGATGTGTTGTGACTGGCTAGAGGACAGTTTGGACAGTGGAAGACAGAAGAAATTATGCTTGCAGGCTGCAGATGATCTGAGTATGTGATGAAAAGAATAAACCCTAATAGCTCAGAATGTATACGCAGGTTTCCTTATACACTGGATGCGTACATACACGGGTTGTAGTGAGCCAGGGCGCGTACACACGTGGGCTACACTACCGATAGGCCGCGTACCTATTGCAGATTGATATCTATTGAGGATTGTTGCCTCATCTCAGTTGGTGCTGAGGATGTAAGCCGAGTCTTGCATTATAGAGCTAGTGTTGCTGAAAAACCCCAAGGATTGTAGTCCGTAATAAAAAGAAAATTGTACATACATCTTGTGTTCCTTGTGTTCCTTGTGGTGATGACTTTTTTATGATCTATGTTGTTGATATATGTTTCTAATATGTGTTCACATTTAACTGCTTATAAATGACAATAATGATTAATGAGTAAAAGTTGAATGCTAACTAATGAGTTTCGTGAAAGAGGGAAGATTTGGGAAAAAGAACCCCACACTCATTCACCTCCCCCCTCTAAGTGTGGTAGGTGTGTCCAACAATTGGTATCAGAGTAGACCTTCACTACAAGCCATAAAAAGCTTGAAGGAGATCCATAGACACACAAATGGATGATGAAGTTCCAATCCTTTATGAGGAAAACTATTCTACTTGGAGAATAGAGATGAGAGTGTATTTGAAGACAATGGGAGCAACTGTTTGGAAGGAAGCCATTGGTGGATTATTTAGGTTGAAGAATAAGTCAAATTTTGCAGCTCAAAGGGAAGGAAAGAAGAATGATGCATTGGCTGTCAAGACCATTCTTAGTTGTTGTGAGGGAAATCTCCTTACGGACTAGAAAATAGGGTTAGACTTTGCATGCAGATATGACCTAGAGAAAATTTACTTTCTATTTTCATCCCCATACTTAAATCCCATTTCTTTTCAGTAAATGCATGGCTAGATCAACCTACCTCGTTTCGAGCATTCGATGGCGATCCCTTGTCATACTTGATTACTTGTTCGCAGTTCTCCTTTCCAACGCTGACCTGCATACAAGACAAGAAACAACTACACATGCATATTACCTATAGAATAACGGGCTATAAATTCAAACGTGTACTTAACAAACTATGAATAACTCATGAATTGGGACGGGAAAAACATTTTCTTTATTACTTTGAATGAGTCAACTTACAAAAGTTGAGACCAGCCACTGCTCCACGACCCTGATCCTAGGCTCCTCTTCAACTATCCTCCAACTGCTTTGCTTTGTATCTCCTTTGGCACAAGGAAGACTAAAGGGTTGGGACAATGGGAATACGTAAATGGGTAGAGTTTCTTTGCTATATTTTTCCTTCTCCAAATGGGACCCCTACCCCTTCTTTTATAGGCTAGAAGGAACTAGGTATTTGGATGAACCCTCGGCCATGCATGGCTGGGATTTTTAGTTAACTCACCCATAGTTTTTGTGTTATGTCAGTAACTTTCCTTTTTTCATGCTTTTTTTGGTCCACGCGGGTTGTTTTAGGTCATCCAACATGTACACGCGTGCAGTAATGGAGTAGGGCTCGTGGGCCTTTATAAAAGAGGTTTTTTAAAGAGTTGTTCAACAGTGCTTTGGAAAAGAAGGGATATGAGATGGCCTGATGCTAGGTAAGCATGTGTGATGAAATTTAGGGTTATAACAGATGCCCCCTAATGTGTGAGGTCAAAAGAGCATCTGATGGCCGAAATACATTACCGATCTTTACTGATGTGATGAATGATTAAGCCCAAGGATCATGAACCGGGAGGCTCCATCTACAAAATAACAAATGTCTCACTGAGGTGGGCATACCCATGATCGGGATAAAATAGAATCATGGCTACCAATCAAATACACTGTATATCCATGTCATATAACTATATAAAGAGTAGCCGCGAAAAATACACAACGGAGCTACATCTTGAAATTAGAAAGATATACATATACAGTGTCCATCTTCTAGAAGCTGATTCGGCCTGATGGCTGGAGATGAGGTCTTCAAAGCTCGAGCAACAACTTCAAAATCTTCAAAACTTAGGTAGGAGTGTAATATGAGTGTACGACTGCACTACCTAGAGGTCTTTGACGGCTCTTTGGTCATGGACTTGATGATCATACTGAAGGCTTCATTGATTTCAAACAAGGAATTGATTGGAAATTCAGGATGGTCGGGCATGAGGGCAAGAGACAAAATGCAGAGGGGCCGACTCAGGCTTGGTGACAAACTTCCCTTGGACAATAGCACGACAAATGATGAAACTTAGGCAACATGGCATTAACATAAGTTTACGAGGCAAGAGGCAAGACAAACTCTCCATATGTTTGGAAGAATAACCAAACGGGGGAGGACACAACTCTATGTAGTGAGAACAACTTCCTAAGGTCATATTAAATCCCAGAGTTTGATGAACAAACAGACAGATGTAATTTATCCAAGGGCGACTCATTATGCTGCCAATAAAGAAAATACTTTTCCCTTCCTCTTTTTGGGGTATATTTGATTTTTTTGTCCTTTTCAATAGTTTTGGAAAAATAATAAAGGAGTATTACATTACAAAGGAGGAACGAGTGTTGCAAACATGCAATTTCAAGGCACAAGGACAAGACTGATGTTCAAAATAATGATACTTGGGAAAAATCCTCCGAGGGCCAAGGGTTTTAAAACGTAGAAGAAAACTGTTACAAGGCTGACATATAAGGTATGCAAAAGCGATTAACAAAACACACAATGGTAACGTCCTTTGATGTAAGTTTAATGAGGCCAGAGAAGGTAATCTCGGTGGTTTTTCATGTTTAGAGAGACTGAAAAAACATAAAAGGAGACTCCATTGGGGTACCTTTTTCGAAGGTAGTCTAGTCAGTTCGAAAAAGGGGTAAACTAGCACCGACAAGACGTCTATTCAAAACCATTTTAACGAGTGTGATAAAGACAAGATCACTCGACCATTTTTTCATTTTTAAGGAGTTTGAAAAAAGCTTAACTATGGACTCCGTCAAGAATATTCTTCTGGACCAATTTAACGAGTGTGAAAGAATAAGGTCACTCGACGATCTTTTCAATTTTAGGGATTCTGAAAAGAGCTTAACTATGGACTCTGTGGGGGTTCCTTTTTCGTAAGTTTAGTCCCTCAGGCCTGAAAAAGGGATAAAATTATACCTAAGAGTACTCTTCTAAAGAACAAAGGTTCCATATAGTATACCTTTGTTCGTACAGTTGACTGTCAGGACCGAAAAAGGGGTAAACTACCGCCGGATAGACATGACTTCAAATTTCAGTTTAATGAGCGTGACAGGTCACAAGATCGCTCGACAATCTTTTCATGTTTAGAGGGTCTGAAAAGGGCTTAAAAGAAGACCCGTTATTTTTTGGGAGTCCTGAGGATGAGGTCAAGAGTGAAGAAGAATCATGTAAATGAGGCTCAAAATCGTATCTAGGAAAAACTACAAGGACTCTCAAGCCTACAGTGTTTTAGAGACGGCATGGACACCATAATGCAACCAGGATCTACCTAGGGCATCCATGTTCTGGTAATCTCTGCCACCAAGTTGCAACACTTCTAAAGCAGATATAATGGTTTTGTGTCACAACTTGACGAGATCGATCCTATGGCAGAGGAAAAATACAATGAGATACAAAAGTTGGGGTAGTAACCTAACCTATATGCTCAAGTTGATTCTTGGAAAAAATTTCATGGACCGTCGAAAATTACTCAAAACTCCCAAAAAATATCCCAATAACCGATAAAATCTGCCACATTGACGAAAGATAACATCAATGACATGTCCATAACACTTAAAAGAAACTAAAAAGTAATAGTACAAAGAATATACATATGTTACAAAAAGTTCCCCACAATGACCTTCCTATGAATAATACTTCTTGAGGTAGAGCCCATTTCTAGGCTCCGCCAAAGCATTCCCTTCAAAATCAACCAGACGATAAGCACCCTTTTTTAATACCTCCTTTATGATGAAAGGTCCAAACCACATTGATCCAGGTGGATATCAGTGGCCACCCACCTTTTCCGACTGGCTCAAAACTGTTTTCTGGCAATTTTGGCAATTTACTATTTTTAGCAGGTTTTAACTTCCGGGGCCATTTTGAGGGCCTAAATGAAGGTTTTTCGAGATCAAGGTTCTCACTGATAGCTAAAGGAACAATTGAGCCCCCAAAATGAATCTCCTCGACGAAACCTTTCCAACGAGCTATCACACGCCTAAAACGGAGATCGTATGCAAAAGTTACGACCCCGTGAAGTTGATGTACTCACTTACCCAAACGGGGCCCACATGAATTTTGGCGCTTCATCTCCTAGGGTTAGGTTTTTGGATGTCTAGGAATTTTGGTATTCCCGTTTATTGTAAAAAGTCCTTCAGAGCCTCATTGTAACCATATTCTTGCGAATGTGAGTAGTCGTCACATCTCTTCTCAGAGATAAGCTGCCACTATTCTAGCGAGTCTTTCACTCTGTATTTTTACAGTCTCTGTACATTTATCTGATTAATAGAAATCATGTATTACTGTATCTTTGTGTTTATGGTTGCATATTTGATACGTTCATGTTATATTATTGAATATCTGCAATATCTCTGTGCATTTCTTTATTATATCTCTGCTCTCATTTCGTGTCGAAAATAATACGGATCAGTGGTATCAGAGCAGGCTGCTCTTGATCATTTTTTTTTCAGTGCATGTCCCCGACGAGTTCCAAGTATAGCAAGTTGGGTCTCGAGCTTGTCTCTCTCGAGGACAATCGCTCTCACACACCCAAGAAACCCTCAATGGTGGAAGAAAAGAAAAACGATGGAGCAGACGATCCT
>JASDQU010293243.1:11270-25568 GCA_032191745.1 Picea mariana
ATATTCCAAAGATTTCACTTGCATTTTAGTTGCTTAGTTTAGTTGATTTTGGGATTGTTCCCAGATTATGTAAAACAATTTGATATTATTCACAAGGAGGTTTTACCTTGTGAAAAGACTTATTTATACTTATGATTTTTGTAATAATGTTCATCCTCATTCGTGGGATAACAAGGATATGGAGTTCTAATACAGACTGAAGTAGAATTTGGTGTTTTGTCATAGCTTTAGCTTTTCAATATATCAATATTTTGTTTTATGTTGTGTATATCATTTTGTTTATGGTTTATGACTACTTTAGCTATCTAAATCATGTGCAAATGATATAATTTTGATCGTTGTTATCCATATCTTGTCTCTTCCAAATAGATAAAAGACATAACAATTGTTAATTCAGTTTGTGAATGACAGGTTTATCTTCTTCATAAGTTGAATTATAAAATATAAGTTTCTTGCATAACAGGTTTCCCTTATTGCAGGGATTTATTAATCATAAGATTGTTATGATTTTCTTTTATGTCTTGTTTTTCCTGTAAAACACTTCAAGGAGCAGCACAACAGATTGTTTACGAGAAGCTTACGGACTAACTGGTGCGAGTTTCCCTCCTCCGACCAGCTTAGAAGTTATCACACACAGGGCAAACTTGGAGCGTTTCCAGGTCAATTAGTCTTCTGCTTACTGGTTTTCATTAAGTAATTTAATTTAGATATAAGTTTGATTAGATTTATATTAGATTGTTTAATTTCAGTAAATATATTAGATTGTTTAATTTCAATAGTTTTTATTTATTTTTCGTAAAATATAAAAATCAAAAAGAGATTCTTGGCTGTCTTAGGGCAGAAAACACATGAGTTTTGCAGGTTTTAATTAAATCTGTAGGTTGTTTATAGTGTACATTTGTGAATAAGTAATATTACAGCTGATAATTAAATAGTTGATTTGAGTTATTATAATAATAATTAGTAGATTGTACATAATAGTTAGAATAGTTAGATTTAGTTTTAGTTTAATTTAGTAGTTTGTTTTAATTAGATTAGTGTATTATTTAGTTTTTAGTTAGTTTCTTTTAGTTAGTTTTAGTTAGTTTTAGTTAGTTTTATTTGTTTTAGTTAGATTAGTTTAGATTAGTTTTCTCTTTGGTTTCCTTAGGACCTTAGGGCGGCCAACGGAGCCATTAAACCCGTCAAGGTGGTTCATTCCAAACGGCTTGGGTTATTAGACAACCTCGGACCGGTTCCACTCTCTCAATTGATGGAGAGACAATTTCACCCGTCAACAGGACATTGACCAAATGATGCAAATATCCAGAGCCGAATCCCCCTCTCCTTTCACCATTGAATTTCTAACTGAAATGTACCAGAATCTGTCTTTTCCCCAGAGAGCACAGATTTTTGAGCTTTTTCTCCCACGGGATGCCCAATTCCCCAAGAAAAATCCTCCTTACCATTCCTCCATGTTTTTAGAAAAAGGTAACCAAATCATTTCATCGTTATGTTGTTTGCTCGATTATTTCTCATATGAATGGGTGGACGAGCCCATCTTGGGTTTCCTATATATTTTCTCTGTCGAAGAAAAATCCACCACACAGTTTGACTACAACAATTTCCTAACCGAGAACATGCATGAGCCACTTTTCAAATTTCCCACAAAGGGCATGTTCCGGTATTCTTCAATACTGGCTTACATGTTCATATTCTTTCAAGCATATAAGTTCCTTTTCCCCATGCAGAAAATGGACCAGGATCACAAACCACAGCCTATCACTTCTTGGACTTCGTTACTTAGAAGAAACTCCATAGAGTTTAATTTCAAGCAATTTATTGAGCAGTTTTACCACCCGGTGGTAAGCATGCTCAATGGAAGACAAGAGCCGAGGATAAACGAGGAGATCTAAAGAATTCTACACCTCTCGGACCTCTCCAAGACTGGAGACTGGTATATGTATCAAAATCACATGGAAATCAAAATTTATGGATGTGAGCTGGATCCTTATAGACTTCCCAGATATGTTCATGTTAGGATATTTGCCTTGGAGTACATCAGGAAAATGATAAATTCAGACGACATACATTTTTTAGCTTTGAGGAAGAAAAAACAGTTGAGAATTAAAGGGCAGATAGGATCCTTTATCTCCAACAGTCGAGCTGCTAGGGAAGAGGCATACAAGCTAYTGAAGGAGATGAAGTTTCACACCAGTTTCCTTTGGCACTATGATYCATGTGGGATTATTGCAGAGATGAGATCGAAGAACAAAAGTTCCSTATATGCTCATGCACTTAAACCAGAGATTGAGAAATTTGTGAATCAAATAGAGTGGGAGGCCAACACTCTGGAAGACACAGAACTGCAACCTCCTCCAGCTGTCATCTCACAAACCACTACACCACAGGTGCCCAAGGAGAAAAGAATTAGGAAGGATGCCTCACCTTCAATCATTGAAGTGTCATCGAAAGAGTTCTAGGTTTACACAAAAAGGACCAATATCAATCACACAACTGGAAATTCTGGAGAGGAAGAGACCCAGTCTACCATAGTGGCCAAAGGAGAGTAGACATATCTTTTCTCCAGCAGCCAATAGATCACGTCTATTCCTTCATCCAAGAAATAGACTGACACCTCACTGATCAATCGATCAACTCCAGGAGCTACAAAGTTGAGTATATTTGAGAAATATGATATGATTAAGAATAAAAATGAGAGGTTGGCCAACAACACTTATGCTTAATTATGGAAGAAAACATCAACAACACAACATAGGCTACTCTCTGCTTTTGACACAGAGAATGGGAGAATGTACATGGCCTTTCTGTAGGCACAAGTACCTCATCCAAAGGAAATCACTGACTACAAAAGATCCACACTTGAATTTGATGCTAATGTTGTACATCCAACTGACCATATGGATCTGCATAGGCAGACTAGAGAGATGGTTTTCTCAACATTGGCCAATGCTTCCACTACTGCTGCCAAATTACAGGTTTCTTTGAACAATGTTCAAACCCAATTAAAGCTGGAGAAAATATCTTCTTTTGCAAAGGACAACAAGATTAAGTCTTTAGAAGAATTGGTGCTCAAAATTAGGTATGACCCCTAAAATGTGAAAGAAGCTGAGGAGATGCTCAAGAAAAACGATGTTGACATAGCATCTTTGAGGAAACAACTAAAGTTGTCTGCTACAGAAGACTCACAAGACAAAGAGATGGCTGAGATAGAAGGTGAGAAGGAGGAGATGTTAAAGTTGATCATAGAACATAATGCACAGGTAAAAGAGATGGAAGCAAATCTGGAAAGGTTAGTAAAGGAGAAGGAATAGGAAACACCCATGGAATTCATCCCACTGAGTGCAGTTCCCCTCACAGGAGTTATCACAGTAAAAGCATCAACAACTACCACAACAGAACTTCCATCAGTCACCCCATTAACAACTCTAGAAAAATCTGTGGAGCTAGCAAGATCAATGGAAGAGATGACCCTACAAGAATAAAAAATCAAAAGGCTGGAAAAAGAGGTAGAGAATCTCCAGCAGCTTAAATCTTCTTTCCAAGCCAGCTACAATACAGAGAGACATACATCAGAAAAACTGAAGCAGGAGATTCAACAACTGCAGAAGTAGACAGTTGTGGGTAAAACATTGGTAGAAGCCAAAGAGAACATTTGGATGGATATCTCAGAATCTATAAATGAAATATGGCCCATGGTGCAAATCATTTTCGAGCAACACGAACTAGTGTTAAGGAGCAAGCAGGCCATAGACAGGATCAAGGGAGAGTTGGGAGAAATGCCCATAGAAGCAAATGAGATCATCAGGTTTCTCAATTCAAAAACTAAAGAAGAGCTGGAAAACTTGAAGATTGAGGATAGGACGGAGACTATCCTCGAGGTTAAGAGAGTTCTGACCAAAAGAGGACTGATGTTGCAATTGGAGGAGAAAGCCCAAATCATTGAGAGCRGAGTTCAGAGATTCTTTAGCAAGATCRAGGCATTACAGAAGAAAGGTCTTCCTAGTTTACTAGTTCTAAATGACAAACTGATGACACTTTCTGACTACAAGCAAAAGATTTCCATGATGGCAAAAGACAGCTCCAAATTCTCAGGGATACTGGGAAGCATAGTAGGCAAGGAATTCCTAGAAACCATATAGTTGGATCTCAATATCCAACATGAAATCAAGTACATTTTTATCACCAGACCGAGTTTTGCCAAATATACCGAGATCGATGAAATTTACCGCAGGCTGCTAAAAGTCACTATCCCAAATAAGCAAAGATGGAAAGAATTGTGTGAATTGATCGAGTAAAAGATGAGGTGGACGTACTAGTCAGCATCCAGAATAGTCAAAGTCAAGTTGATGACTCACCAACAACTTCCCCCAAAATCAGCATGGAGAATTCAACAGATTATAAGCAGTTCCTACAATTTAGTATTATGTTATCTAGTTAGTTAACATTATATTTTGCCATGTCCTGATCATTAATGACATGATCGATTGTAATCTTTTCTATATATAATTCAAATTTTGAAGTACTGAGGGTTGATCTTTACGCCCAAGTAAGTTGTAAGCACTGTAATTTTATCAGAGATCTACCAGTAATAAAAGGACATTTCACACGATTCCTGTGTGTTAGCTGTTGGTGATGTTTTCTTTTCTTAGTTGAATGGTTCTTTCTATATTCGTAATCATTTATGTTTTTTTATATCTGATCGTTTAAAAGAAGTTGAAGTTGCATAACTTATCTTTGTATACTCTATTTCTGGCTTTTAAATATCAAAATGTTTATCTTATGATGTTATGATTAAGAAATTCTTCAATGCTTCTTGGTTATAATTGATTATCTCATCTTTTCTGCTATCCATCATTTAAATTCTAAAGGATCTAACAGTTGCATTATCCTGCCCTGTGAAAACACCTTATAAAATTTGTTTGTTGATCTCGAACCTTATAAAACAGAACCCATAGCCCAATGGATGCATAAGCGATATTTTAGCCATTTTTATAAAACAAACAACACAGACTCATTTATTTAACTAGCCTAACATCTAAAATCTAAAACAAAGTTAAATTTTACAGAGAGATCCCTCTCTGAAACTGGAAGGGATAGATCCCATTTTCGAAGTGGTTGGATAAAGTTACCTCTAGTAAATTTCTTCTACACAACGACAACCTCTGGGAATTTACAGAGTGATAACACCCCACTTGCGATCATGATCACACTATTCACTTAATTCCTGGGAGTGTTCCTCCTAACATACAACCTTACATATACCCTTATTCCCAGAAGAGTGAAATTGAGCGTATGGTTGAAGAAATGTTAGAGGTTGTCATTATTAGACCTAGCCAAAGTTCTTACTCTGCACCGATTGTAATGGTACTCAATAAAGAGGGCTCATGGCATATGTGTCCAGATTATAGAGAGCTAGACAAGATCACCATTAAAGATAAGTTTCACATTCTCGTCATTGATGAACTTTTAGATGAACTACATCCAGATAAATCTACTTCACAAAGTTGGATCTTCATTTAGGGTACCATAAGATTAGAATCAAGGAAGAAGATATCCCAAAAACAACATTCAGAACTCATGCAGGTCATTATGAATTTTTGGTCATGCCTTTTGGCCTTATGACTGCACCTTCCACATTCCAAGGGTTGATGAATTCCATTTTCAAGACCTTCCTTCAAAAATTTGTGTTAGTATTTTTTGATGATATACTAATCTATAGCAAGTGTTGGGAAGATCATGTTTGACACGTTGACATGGTGCTACAACTACTAAAGGAGAAACAACTATATGCAAAACCATCCAAATGTTTCTTTTGGGTGAAGGAGGTAGAGTATTTGGGTCATATTGTATCCCATGAAGGTGTCAAGGTAGACCGTAACAAGATTAAAGCCATGATGGACTGGCCGATTCCCAAAACATTGAAGAATCTTAGAGGATTTTTGGGTTTGACATGTTACTACCGCAAGTTTGTTCAGAACTATGGAAGAATAGAAGCACTTTTAATTACATTAACTAAGAAGGATGCATTTCCATGAACTCCATAGGAAACTCAAGATTTTGAACAACTGAAAGAGGTAATGTGCAAAGATCCTTTCTTGACCACACCAGACTTCACAAAAATCTTTATTGTGGAATGCGATGCCTTGAGAAATGGCATTGGTGTTGTTCTAATGCAAGAAGGAAGGCCCCTTGCTTTTGAAAGTTGGCCACTCAAGGGAAAGGAATTACACAAACCCATTTATGAGAAGGAAATGATGGAAATACTACATGCATTGAAGCAATGGCACCCTTACCTAATAGGTAGGCACTTCAAGGTCAAAACAGATCATGACACTCTTAAATACTCTTGGAACAAAGACTATCTTTAGAAGAGAAACAAAAATGGGTGACCAAGATGTTGGGTTATGACTTTGAAATCATGTAGAAAAAAGGGAAGAAAAATGTTGTGGCAGATGCACTCTCAAGAAAAGATGAATATTTTGAGGCATTTCTTTGTGCTATCTCTATCATCCAACTTGATTGGATAACATAAGCAAGGGGTGAATGGAAGAATGACAAAGAAGTGTGGACTCTCATTCAAAGGTTGCAATAGGATTCCAATGCATCCAATACAATTACATGGAAAAATGATTCACTATGGTACAAATATCACTTATATTTATGTAATAACTCCCAACTCAAACAAAAAGTACTTTTGGAATTGCACACCTCTTCGGTAGGAGGAAACTCAGGATTTTTGAAAACCTATCACAGGGTCAAGAGGGATTTTTTTTGGGATGGCCTTAAAATTGATGTTCAAAGGTTTGTGGAAGAATCTTTGGTTTGCCAACAAAATAAGGTGGAAAAAATTAAGACCCCAGGTCTTTTACAACCATTAGCCATTCCAAGTCAATGATGGGAGGAGGTTTCCATGTATTTCATCACAGGGTTACCGATGTCTGAACGAAAGAGCGTCATCATGGTGATTGTTGATAGACTTACCAAGTACACACAACTGTGTGCACTCTCTCATCCTTTCACAACCAGTACAGTTGCTACCACATTCATGGAGACAGTTCAAAAACTACATGGAAGCCCAAAGATTATTGTAAGTGACATAAATCCCATCTTCCCTGGACATTTTTGGACATAATTGTTTTCTTGTTTGGGTACTCAATTGGCTCATAGCTCATCTTATCATCCTCATTCTGATGGACAAACTGAGATAGTGAACAAATGTCTGGAAGGATACCTTCATTGATTTGCCTCTGATAAAAAAACAAAATGGTTCAAGCAGTTACCCTTGGCAGAATGGTGGTATAACACTTCCTTTCATACTGCAACAAAAATAACACCATTTATGGCGCTTTATGGATATCACCCACCGTCCATCACTTCTTCTCTAAAAGAAAAATCTAAGGTTCAAGTAGTGGAAGATCACATCGAGCATCAACAACAAGTTCTCCAACTCTTAAAGGACAACTTGACCATGGCACAAAATCACATGAAACAAGCAGATCATCATCGTAGTGAAAGAAGTTTTGAAGTAGGGGATTGGGTATTTTTAAGACTACAACCATACAAACAAATGTCCATCAATCAAGCTAAGAAGGATAATAAATTATCACTAAATTACTATGGCTCTTATAAGGTGTTGCAAAAGATTGGTACTATGGCATATAAATTGGAGCTTCCTGCATCTTCGCGAGTACACCCAATTTTCCATGTTTCATTCGTAAAGAAGGTTATAGGTGACATGATCCCAGTTCAAACTATATTTTCAGAACTTGACAATGAAGGAAAAATCATATTGGAGCATGAAGCTATCACTGACACAAGAATTTGCCAGCTGAGGAATAGATCAATTTTAGAGTATCTCATTAACTAGAAGAAACTACATGTTGAAGATTCCATGTGGGAAGATGAGCCTTTTATACAGAAGCATCTAGAACTATTCAAGCGTTGAGGAAAACACTTGTCTGAAAGGGAGGGGCATGTTAAGCCCTAAATCTTGGCACATTACCCCTTAATTGGGGCATATTACATTAGTATTTTTATTTTATTTATGTCGGCTTGGGTCCATTAGTTGTAATTGTACCTCCTAGTCTCCTATATATACCAAGGAGACCTTTTGATTTGGAATCATCTTGTATTTGTGAATTCATATGATGTATAAGGAGGTTTCCCCCTCGAAGAGGCTTATTATATGGATTTCTCTCTTTTCCAAGGCGTTGAGTACTTATTCTGAGGTTTTTATGCTATTTTGGTATTTGGTTCTTAACAAACAGTTAGTGTTCATCGATGCTTACAAAGGGTTTCTTTGACCTCTAGTTCTCCTTGCACGCAAAACATGACTTGATCATTGTCCATTCACGACTCTAACGGACTCGACTCAATATGTATTTGATTAGGATCATCGATCTCTTCTATGATCGATGATCACGATTTGAACCTACAAAACATTGGTTAGAGAATAATTTAACACACAGAGGATCCCATAAACAAGAAGATTTTATTAATGAATCTGTACATAAGTTACACAAGGCATCCTCGCCATCTCTTGGCCTAATTTACATTTAATTAGCCTCTTATTGGCCCTTTGGCCACAATTTTTCCTTCTACTCATTCTCAATCTCTATGTCTCTAACTCACTCGAATGCCAATCTCATTCCCTCAATGCCCATAGGCTTACAAAATATACAATACAGGGCTGAAAACTGAATTAGTTCAGATCCATAAAATCATCACTTTGATAACTCATAAGATCTTTTAGATCCATAAAATCCTCAAGAGACCTATAACTCACCCTAAGACCTCTCTAAATATCACAAATTCTCGAACTCTTCTAACAATGGCAGATTTGACTACATTTCAATTCCAACAATCCCTATCCTATGCACCCTTTCTAGAATCCAAATGAAACATAGGAAATCACAATAATAACAAGTTAGGGAACCACTCCCTTGGTAAACTCAAAGACCTCTAGGCCTAATCAAGAAGTTTTCTTTTAGGAGTGAAAACACTCTTGCATCAAATTTTTTTATTTTTAGCAAGTTTTAGTTTAACTTTGGAAAATAGAATTTATAACATCTGCATTGAATCAGAGGAAGATTAACAATATTTTCATTTCTTCTTAATGTTGATAAATATTCTATCTTTTAATCATCATATGTTATGTTGGTCAACTGGAATATCAATATTAAGGGCACTTACTTTTCATAGATGATTATTCTTAAGACTTTATGAAAGTAGTTGTATGTTTTCAAACAAATGATTAGATTGTAATAATTCTTTTTGTAAAGCTTGTTATTTATCTTTCCCTTTTATACTTGATATATGATTAGCTAACAAAGATTTACATCTTCATCCAATCAATCTCTTGTCTATGAAACATTTTTGGGATATGTCTATGACTTTATAGCTCTACATTTTTCAAAACTCTTTGATTATTTTGTTGGTTATCATTAGATTGTAGATGCTAATGACTTGTATCTATTCTTAGGAAAATCATTGTTGTATTCAAATTATTCTTGAAGTGAAGAATTCTTTCTAAATGCTTTGAGAATCTATTTTCTTCATCTACACAATCCTAGCTTTGGTCTCATTGGTGAGATAGGATTAGTGCATTAGTATTATTTTCTTTTACAAAATAGGTTAGGGAAAATTCGAGCATACAAGCAATACAATATGTTTTTATGAGAGAAAACTTTTGAGTGGCAAGCTGATCCCACAAAAATCCGTCAGAAACTACCATCCCAAACAAAAACAAGCCTAATTGGGCCTTGTGATCGGGTAGTTGTTCCCTGTTGTAGGAAGGAATTCTCCACCCTGACAACAAGGAGCAGCATCCATCCAATCAAAGGATCATTTTGCATAGAAAAGAAATCTATCTATTCATAAAATCAATCTCATAGATCCTTCTTCCTAAGTCATTTTATCCCGATTTTCGAATTTCTATTGTAAGGTTCCAACAACTGGACCATTTATTGAATTGAAATAGAAGAAGGTCCACGGGGTTCTCTAGAAAAGGGGTTATAATCTAGCACCGGCATATCAACCCTTAATATAAGGAAGGGCTCACCCGAGATGCATTTCCAAGACTTGAGATTCATGGGAGGAAGCAAAGAGGTGACCCACACAACCATTTCTAACACCATACGTGATAAGAAAAAATTTCATTTAATCTATTCACCATTAGACTAGCATTATACCATTCATCATAATATACCAAAGACAACCACCCATTATAACAAACAAAAAAAAATAATAAAAGGGGAATACTTCATAGTAATGAACACATAATCTAAATAAATGATCAAAAAATAATTTGAAATGGGAGGACCATTTCAATCATATTCAACATAAACATAATCATCATTATACACTAACTTATCACTCATAAAAATAGTTGTAACCACATAGCATATCTAGACTCTACATTATTTTTCTAGCTTGCTAACCCTTTCTTCACAATGAAAAACACAACATGTGAATAGATCATCAGCACAATAAACACATTTTGAAATAGGGAATCATTATGTTCATATTCAACATAAAAATAATTACATTATACAATATATCACTCATAAAAAGAGTAGCAACCACATAACATATCCAAGCTCTACATTATTCTTCTAGTTTACTAACACTTTGGTTTTTTATGCCATTGTCTTATTATACAATATATCACTCATAAAAAGAGTAGCAACCACATAACATATCCAAACTCTACATTATTCTTCTAGTTTACTATCACTTTGGTTTCTTTAGGCCATTGGCTTACTGCAATAAATGATATATGCTATGTTGTTTTTCTCTTCAAACATTTTATAGTTTTCTATCAATCAAATCCTCAAAACTTGAGATCTCATCCTAATCCTTCATTTTGAAGTATGTCTAATAGAATAATAGTTTTGAATTCCATGTTCAATAGTCATTCCCAATGTGATGATAATATGGACACAGAATTTGAAAACATAACGATATGAAAATCAAAAAGTGAGATTGGTGCAAGTAGAAAACTCAATCCATAAGAAAAACTGGGAACATAACGCTCAATCCTTTTCTCATGGGAACGCAATAACTTAGAATGATATGGACTTCAAAATTCAACTAGTGGCTCTGTTGGAATTTGTGCCACAGAGACAAACAGGCGTCATGGGCAGACTGGAAATAAATGAGCCATTGCAGAGACCATGTGCTTTTCCAAGATTATGTGGGAAGGTACTAATTACGTAATGGGCACTTGTTTCACCAAAACATGTTAGCACTTTGACTTTTCACAAATTAATAAAAAGGTTTCCCCTTATGGTTTTTGGGGCTGCATTGCTTCCTTAACCACACTATGGGCCTGATCTGGACTAAGATAGGGTTACGCGATGATCAACCAAGATGAGATAACATGACTGACAATGTACTCAATAGATCATAACAAGGTTTGTCACACGGGGATGAAAATGTCACTGGTATCTCAGTTTTTAAGATTTATGTGATTAACATTATGGTGTGTTAAATCTTTCAGATTCATTGTATAAGATTTATTGAATCGGATCTTTCCAATTAGATTGCTCTGATTCTTCATCAGAGAAATTATCTGATCTTAATAATGTATCACAATCCATTATATAAGATTTATGGATGAACATGTTACTGGTATTTCAGTTTTTAAGATTTATGTGATTAACATTATGGTGTGCCAAATCTTCCAGATTCATTGTATAAGATTTATGATCTTTCTAATAAGATTGCTCTGATTCATCATGAGCAATTATCTGATCTTAATAATGGATCACAATTCATTATATAAGATTTATGGATGAAAATGTCACTGGTATGTCAGTTTTAAGATTTATGTGATTAAATTATGGTGTGTCAAATCTTTAAGATTCATTGTATAAGATTTATTGAATCTGATTTTTTAATCAGATTTTTCTGATTCACCATTAGAGCAATTATCTGATCTTAATAATGGATCACATTCCATTATATAAGATTTATTGAATGGATCTTTCTAATCAAATCATTGTGATCCATCATGGGAGCAATTATCTGATCTTAATAATAGATCACTGTTATCTATTTAGTCTGAAACGTTCATTCAATAAATCTTATGTGATGGATCTCAAATATTTCTCTTAGTAAATTATCTTTTTTTTTTAATAGCTGTATTTATTAGTTTAAAATGGTGAGATTAATAGCAGTGCCGTTAAGCCAGAAATCAAATTGGTGTATGAGTCCCGTCATTTAACTAATAAAGTCTACCCAAGTATACATACCCTAGCCCCTCTGGATTTGAACTTATAACCTCTTAAAAAAACACATATACATTATAAATATATACCTTATCAAGATACAATTCATAGCCTTCAAATATTTTACTCAGATGTTTTACTCACTCACCATTTAAGCTGGTTGGCGAAGCTTAGGGTTAGTAGTTAGGACTCATACAAACGGTATCAAGCTTTATTTTAATATTTTTGTATCGCTGGACTGGTTAAATCCAATTATTTAGATTACATGTTTGAAATGATTCAGTGGGTTTGACGCCTCGAAAATAATTTATAATATTTAGTAGGTGCCACGCACATTTGGTTGACTAGTGATGCTGATTTAAATCTAATTGCTCTACCTTCGCATGTTTCTGTTCTTCTGAGCTAATAAGTAGGGCGTTATTTCGGAGAAATAATTTATGTTCAGACGTTGCAAGATGGAATAATCTAGAGAATTTATCATTATAAAATCGAAAGTCAAACTTAGGAATGAGCAAAGTAGAGCCTGACATTTCTTCTTTCAATCCCAGAAATCAGGACAATATTTAAACAGTAATGACAATGGCAGTTCATTATTAGAAGCAGGAGAAAGACTGAATTTCAATATCATAGGATTTTACATTGACGTACATTGGTAACAAATGAGCATGTGAACGTACATTAAATGCTGTAATAACAGATCTACATCAGGTGGGATGAGGTAGAGTCACAGATCTATGGGTCAGCTGGCCTTGAGAGACCGCAGACTTATACATTTCTCTGATTCTATTCTCGTCAAACTGAGCATTGGGGATTCTTCCAAAGGGCTGGACGACCGAAGTGCATTGCATTCCCAAGTTATTGCTCGTTATTCTGCTAGAAAATAAGGCGGATGAAGACATGGACAGCATCAAATTTACATAACTGTCTCTCAGCTTGGCTAATAATGTTTTAGGAGAAGTCCATTTGAATCTCAATCTGGGCACTACTCTTAACTTCCAATCCCTGGATCTCCGTTTTTGGCCTCCCAATTTCCACACTCTAACCCTCTTTTTCCTTTTATCTGCAAGACGCTCATATTTTCTCGAATGAAAACAACGCGCAACGGAGTTGTAGAACGACACAGAAGCTCCAGCCAATGAATTCAATCCCATTCTTGCTATCAGCTTGAACTTCTCAAACTCGAAATTTGCCGATTGAAATGAATTTCTGGGAAGGAATCGCAATAAGAGGCAGTCTCTATAAAGCCCGTGAGAAACTCTGATGACTGGCGACAAGTCACGCGGTCTCAGCTGAACTCTTTAAATGCGTCAACGAACCTTTTTTCTCAAACTCAACCACTTTGACATCTCACTCAACAACCAACAACTAATGATAAAAGCTCGTCCACCGCCCATATCAAGTTCAGGAAATTCCAAAACATTTTCACGGATTGATTCACATTAGCCCGCAACAATGTATATGCAAACAGGGCGTGGGACATTATTTGACTGAAATTTCTCTCAAAATTGGTAGGAACTTTCTTGGGCCTTAGGTTCATCTCAAAAACGGTATGAGATAAGGGCATTTCAGTTGAAATGTTTTCCAAATTTAGGAAGAACTTTCGATAAATAATTTTTGATGTTTGTATATGTATTTTCTCTTAAAATCTAGGTTACAAGTTCGTTCAAATCCAAAAGTGTAGTATACTTTAGTAGATTTTATCAAACAAATAATTGAATTAAGAAAATCTCATATACTAATTTAATATGTGACTTACCTTTAATTTTATTTATATATATATATATATATATATATATATATATATATATATAATATAATATAATAGAAAAATCTATAATAAATAATTTGTTAATCAAAACATTCATCACTGATTGTGATTGTTAAAACCTTCAACCTATTTTTTTAATTAAAAACAAACAAACTCTTACCTATTTTAAATCATACTCCAAAACTAATATATCCATCTCAATATATATTATCATATATCATAAATAAACTTACATACAGTAAGGTATGAATTCAATTTGATTTTTGTATCCTCATATTGTAATAACTAACAACAACA
>JASDQU010293245.1:0-11811 GCA_032191745.1 Picea mariana
TTAGGAGAAGGAGAAATAATGGTAAGTGAATATGGAAACCCACTACCACCTCAGACTTCTTGTGGTGGATTGAAGGAGCGTAATGATGAGAAGTGTTCATAGACTCAACTTACACCTGCAGTAAGAGAAAGAAACAATAAGATAAATGAGGGAAAGAAGAAGAAGAAGAATAAGAAGAAGAATAAGACTGAGGTTTTCCTCAAACAAGACATTCCTTGGGAAACAAAGTGTTGGAAACTTCATCCAGAGGTTCAACCCAGAAACCGCACAACCAAGAGAAGGGTGTAGAGAGTGAATATGGAAGGAGATGAAGCATTTCCTTCATTTCCAATCCAAAGATAATATTCATCCAAGGAGTTATAACAACAAAGGAGGCTAGTGACACCAACAAGATGGACAATGGGTTGATGCCAAGGGAAGCTACAATCTAGTTCTTGTTTCTAGTATTGCATCTAGAGAACCCCATTTTGAAGATGTGTATGATATTTTTACAAAGAGGTCAATGAACTTGGGAGAGTTCTTGAGAACTCCATGGTGTGCTTGCAAGCATGTGCAAGCATTGAAAAGTTGTTTCCATGCCAAGAAGCAACTGAGCCTAGTAGATGAGTGCAACCACATTTCCCTTTTGGAATTGTTATGTGATAACAACATGCTAGGGTCACACTAAGAAATAAGATGAACGTTCGGTTTTTTAAATTTTTTGTATGCTTGTTTAACCATAGACAATGTTACACCATTTTCACCCAACCATAGACACTTACATGTGCCACCCCCGAGCATAGTAAAATTTTCTTAGATAGATTCCATCAAGTCCACTTCTAGAACCAATAGATAAAACCTAGCACAATGACTAGCTTAACTAAAAATACCAATATAGTTGTGGCATCAACACAATAACAAGAGAGCGTACCTTTACCAAGAGAAGCACATAAGAGAGAGATACCATAAATACTGATCAAGGAGAGACTTCACCACTGCAACTGTTGCGTCACCTTCCTTAGACTTGCACCTCCTTCTTCATCACCACAGTAGCTACTGCAACTGCTCCTCCTTAGACTTGTGCCCTAACTGAGTGAGTGAGATTTTTCAAATGAGGTAGCGCCTTACCTCTATTTATACTAGCCTATCCAAATAAATTTTCATGTGGGGCTGTTAGGGTCCTAACCCGCACATAGGTAGAGCAATATATTCAGATGTAATAAAGGTTAATATTAATAAGGCCTTTCAATAAAATAGAATAAGGCGGATGTAAGAAGACCTAATAGAAGCTTCTGCTTCTAGAAGGATCTTCCTCTAGTTGCTTCTCTTGATAGACATATTTAGTATAAATAAGGGCCGAGGGTATGAAAACCCTAGCTCAGAGATTATTGTAATAGAGCGCTTCTCGACTGGAGGTTGCCCCCTCGAAGAGGCCCGTGAACATTGCTTTCTGAATCAAAGTGCTATTTTTGTTGTTGTTCTTATATCATTTCTGTGTTATTATGGAGATTATGCTGGTTATATTACTGTTATTCTGCCATTTCTAGCATTTTATTTCTGTTATGCATTCTTTTTATATCTGGTATATTACAGGGGCCGATTTCTCTTTCTAGATCCTTCTAATTCTTTATTATTATTATCCTTGGGACGACTTCTCTTCTAGGGTATTTCCAAATCTATTTAATGGTTCTGTTGCTTCCATAATATTATGTTCTAAGCACAAAGGTTATATTGGAGGTTAATACCTCCTGTAGCTACCAAAACACCAACACTCCCTCTTATCTAGGGAGGTATTAACTATGATGTTCTTCAAGTAATGGTGTCAGTCACATCCATCCATATCACATGGAATGGGAAAGACTCACATGGTCTTGCAGACCAATCTATAGGTAGCATCACCATAGCCACACAATCTATCTCACGATTAAACAGATAATGTCACAAGTATCACCATCATAGCAAAACAAGCTATGTCATAGTCACACACAAACTATATGATGGTTATGTCACAGTTGTGCATCTAGGGCCTCATCAACATACATAGCACCTCTCTAGTGGGAACAACCTCATTGTCCTCTCAGACCTTATGGGTCTCGGTGTCCTTTCGAACCTTATAGAATTACAAGACTTCATCTAGCTCACTCAAAGCTAGGAAAATAGCCAATTCAAGTAGAATTGTGCTACTTCCCAATCCACATGGAGTCTGAAAAACTATTCATTTTATCCATTTCACACAGAAATACACTACTACCCAATCCATATGGAGTCTGGGAAACTATCCATTTTATCCAGTTCACACAAAACTGCGCTACTACCCAATCCATACAGAGTTTGTGAAACTATCCAATTTAGCCATTTCACATAGAACTGCACTACTAGCCAATCCATAAAGAGTTTGGGAAATTAACGTGCCTATAAATGAATACCTGCTGCTACCACACTCTGTAAGATACTTCCCTCTAGAATCGCATATGTGAATCATCATTCCCTCTTATGATGGAATTCCTTTTGGACCATGCCAAGCTTGTCCCTGAAGTACTCAAACTTTACCTTTGAAAGAGGCTTGGTCAACACATATGCTATCTGCTCATTTGTGCCAATATACTGGAGCTTCATAGCTCCATTTTGCACTAGGTCTCAGATATAATGGAACTTTATCTCGACTTGCTTGGACTTGTCATGAAACATAGGTTTCTCAGACAACTTTATACAACTCTGGTTTTCACAAAAAATACAAGTCACCTCCAAATTGAGATGAAACAGTTCTGCAAGCAACTTCTGAAGCCACACAACTTCACTACTAGATGAACATGTTTCTATATATTCTTCCTCGTCCGTACTGAGTGCCACACTAGTCTTCTTCCTACCAAGCCACAAAATCATAGCTGACCCCATGCTGAAGCAACATCCTGATGTACTCTTTTGATCTATGACACTACCGACCCAATCTGAATTAGCATAGCCTTCCAGTMTTATATTATGATATGAAACATATCATACTCCAAAGTCTATTGTACCCTTYAGGTACCTTAATATGTGATTTTCYGCAATCAAGTGAACACATCTTGGTTCAACCATATACTGACTCAAGGTGTTCACCGCAAAGCATATATCTGGCCTATTATTTGTCAAATACATCAAYGAACCAATCATCTGYATGTACATGGTGACATCCATTGTCTATGAAGAAGTATCACTTGATAAATTTAGGTTCRTCACCATYGGTTGTGGGCATGGATTTACAATCCATCATTCTGAATCTCTTCAAKATTTCTACCGCATATTTTCCTTGGCTAAGGAAAATTTCATCCGGTTTCTGCCACATCTAGACCCAAGAAATAATGCATCATACCCAGGTCTTTCATTTCGAACTCTGATGCAAGATTTMTCTTRCACTCAATGATGAACYTTTTGTTCCCTATTAGAAACATGTCATCCACATATAACAAAAATATCACTGGTCCACTATCCTCAACCTTGTAGTAAAGGTTTGGATCTACTTTAATCTTGGTAAAGCCCAAGCTCATCATAAATCTATCAATTCTACTGTACCATTCCCTGGATGCTTGCTTCAATCCATACAAGGATTTCTTCAACCTACACACATGTGTCTACCTGTCATGTGTCTCGAAACCTTGTCGCTGCTCCATGTTCACTTCCTCTTCTACTACACCATTTGGAAAAGTTGTCTTCACGTCCATATGGTGTACCTTCCATTTCACTACTGCAACTATCACAAGTATATCTCTAATCGAAGTGTATCTTGTCACATGAGAAAATGTATCCTCATAATCTATTCCTTCTTTTTGGGAGAAACCACGATCCACAAACCTTGCCTTATATTTCTCGATATTGCCATCAGTTGAATGTTTTTTCTTGTAGATCCATTTGGAACTTACAAATGAATTCYTTTTCAATCTCAGAACTACATCCTGAACATCATTCTTAATGATGGTYTGGTATTCCTCAATCATGACATTCTTCCATRCTTTCTTCTCTCCAACCTCTTCATAACAGGTAGGCTCAACATCAATGATATCACATAACAATGCAACGTAACTGGAATATGGTCGAGGTTTCTTTCTTTCTTTGAAAGATCCATCTGGAGCACCATAATTCTCGACATCCTGAATAATCTCATGAGACCAAGATGGTATTCTTTTATTCGTACTCATTTCTGCAGGTCTTTGAGGTTCTTCCATGTCATGGTCCTCTCGACCATACTCTTTTGGCACAACATCATTACTTGCATATTTATCTACAACCATAGGAGCTTTAGGCTCCTCATCGTGAATCTCATTTGTATGATGTTGCCTCGATCTAATGAAGGTTTCATCCTCATCGAAGGTAACATCTCTGCTAATCTCGATCTATCTGTAACTAGGGATGTATACTCTATATGCCTTCGATGTCTCACTATATCCAACAAACATACCCTTCTTTCTTGAAGGATCCGACTTCGATATCTTATCTTTGGGAACATGTACATACACTGGACAACCAAATATTCTCAGGTGGCTAACCTATGGCTTTTCTCCTGTAAACATTTCTTCTGGTGTCTTGTTCCCAAGTACATGGTGGGGACTTTTGGTCTGCACATATACAATGATCCGGGTTGCTTCTATCCATATATGCATAGGTAAGTCTTGATCATGAATCATATCCTTTTGATCCAGATGGATCTCGGTGGCCATCAACCTTTTTCACTGAATCACCATTTTGAGCCTGTGGTTTTGATAAACCATGATATTCACTCTTTTGATGGGGAATGGAATGTAATGTCATATTTGTTGGATCCTGTTGTCATTGATGCCAATGGTTTGATTGATTGATGTCATTGATTGATGCCAAGTGATTGATTGATGTCAAAGGATTGATTGATTGATGATTGATGTAATATGTATTGTCCTTGATGATAATGCATAGATGAAGATGGATCAATGAGTTGTCATTGATACATGATGAAGATGGATTGATGTGGTTTCATTGGTATATGATGCATTGCTGGAAAAATCTATAGATGACTCATTATTGTCTTATCATGATTGATAAGGTGTATAAATGGATGAACTCCAAAGTGGTCCCCTTATGGTGAAAACCCTCATGGGAAGACGCTTTGCAGATTGAGTTATCCTAGAATAATGGTTGGAGGACCCATGATTGTATGTCGAATAATGAGATGAATATCAATGAATTTGTTGGTGAAACTATCCTAGATGGATAGTGCTTATCATACCATTTCTGGTAGTATGTGGAATGTCACATAACTCCTAACGGTTTGAGAGTTATGGCCTTACGAAATTGAAGGACCCCCATATGAAGGATTGAAGCCCACAAGGTCAAAGAAGTCAAAGTGCTTGAAAAGAAGAAATCGTTATTTAAATGATAAATTAAAGTGACAAAGTCAAGGTGGATTATTTAAATAACAAAGATAAGTGACAAAATCAAGAAATATTATTTAAATGATAAAGTGATATGACAAAATCAAGAAGGAATATTTAAATTAAAAAGTAATGGAGAAATTTCTATTTATGGAAAGTGGTTAACCCTAAAATAAGGAAAATAGGTTAAGTAACCTAGAAATGGGTTAAGTGACCTAAAGGATGAAAGTATAAATAAGATAACAATGGTCTCTTGCAAAACATCCTTTTTGTGGATCAATGGAGAGCTTCTTGTGGGAATATCTTTTGGAGTATTGATGGGGAGCTTCTTGTGAGAAAATTTTGGTGTGGATCTCTTGAGCATGATTGGAGATCTATTCTAATAAAGAGAGCATGAGAAGGATCTCATGGACGCATCAAAGTTTTGGCAAAATCAAAGATCTTGATGGAAAAAGTCTCGAAGCTTCAAAAACCCTAGATTTTGAGGTGTACACAAGCTATAATGGGCCAAGGCGCGTACATACGCGGGCTGTATGAGGACATGGCGCGTACAGTGGATAAAATCATGAAGATTTGTGTTTGAGCTGATGACTGGCTTTTGAATACTGAAGAAGGTTTTAGATCTGCATTCTATGAGCTCAAATCTGTCACTGAGACACTGGTATGGTTACATGATTGTCTTGATGGATAATATTTCTTGTTGTGTTGTGAATGCTTAGGGCATTCTTGGTATGGCTGCTGTGATGTGGTTCATGTTGATTGATGGAGTGAGAAGTACTCTTGTGATTTAGTAGTGATATGATTGCTATGGTATGTTGATTGCTTATGCATGATTGAGTAGCATTCATATTAATTGGTTTCAGAGCAGGCCTTCACTACAAGCCTTAACAAGCTTGAAGGAGATCCATAGACACACAAATGGATGATGAAGTTCCAATCCTTGATGAGGAAAACTATTCTACTTAGAGAATAGAGATGAGAGTACATTTGAAGGAAATGGGAACAACTATTTGGAAGGCAGCCATTGGTGGATCATTTTCATTGAAGAACAAGTCAATGTTTGCAGCTCAAAGGGAAGGAAATAAGAATGATGCATTGGCTCTCAAGACCATTCTTAGTGGACTCTCAAGCCCTATCAAAGAGAGCATGGGACAATACACTTCCGCCAAGGATCTACGGCTAAATTTAGAGGAGACATATCAAAGCAAGAAGGAGAAGGAAGATATTGAAGATCACTCCATGAAGATCATTAAAGGTAAAGAATCTCCAAAAGCCCTTGATTGTATTATTTCTAAATGTGATCTTGAAAACATTTCAAGTGAAGATAAAAAATTAAGTGATGATAGCACAATAGAAGGTCTTGAAGACATTTCAAATGAAGGCAAAGAATTATGTGTTGATGTTGGCAAAAAGGAAGATCATGAAGATATTTCAAATGAAGGTAAAGAACCCTCAAAAACCCTTGATTGCAATGATGATGGAAAATTTTTCTCTACAAGTGAAGAAGAATATCTAGAAACAGTTTGTGTAAAGTTTGAAGGTAATTATCCCATGAAAAGAATAGAAGAAAATCTATTAAAACTTCAAAAGGAAGTTGAAGAGGGTTTATATAGATATAGAAGTGATCATTATTATATAGACTATAATTATCTTTCAGATAACACTAAGAAATTTCTTAGGAGGAGTCTAAGGCACATCTTGAAGTTAAAGGAAATGCTTAAGGAACAAGAAGAGAGAAATAAGACTCAATTAGAAGAAAAGGAAGAAGAGATCACAAGACTAAAGAATGGAAAAGAAGATATGAATGTAGATAATGATATTAGCAAAAGTTTTGAAATCATTGTCCATCTCAAGACCCAAATTGAAGAAGCCAAAAGAATAGAGGAACTATTGAAGAATCAAATAAATGAAAAGGAAGATTCATGTTGTAAGTTAGAAGCTTAAATTGTTGACCTTAGAAAGAAGGTAGAAAAGTCAAACAAATTCTTGAATAGCTCACTAATCTTGGATGAGATCTTGGAAATTCAAAGATCACCATACGATAAATCAGGTCTTGGATACAAAAATGAAGCTACACATGCTGAAGCAAGCACCTCAAAGAAGCATGAGGTAAGTCCATCAAAGGATGGAAACAATGTTGAAAATCAACCACCTACACAAGGCAAAGAAGATTTCAAAATAAGAAAGCAAGGAAGACATCAAGAAGCTATTATTGGGACATCAAAGCAAAGGTATGAAAGTATTTTTCATGGGCATTGTTATTCATGTAATGGATATGGTCACAAATCTTTTGAATATAGATCTTATGAAAGGAGATATAATGAAATATTTTATAACACCATAAGGTGTTGGAGATGTGATCAAGTAGGACACATTGATGTTCACTGTAACACCATGAGATGCTATCGCTGTAGTGGATTTGGCCACAAATCCCAGTAGTGTTGGAACACAAAAAGAAAGTCCATGATGAGGACCTCAAATAGCATGGCTAGAAGAAGGAATGAAGTAAGAAAGGGAGACATATTTGAAAATATGGATGCTCCAAGCTCAAGTTTCGAGGAGAAGGGACATCTATAGAAGTGGGTGAAGAAGACAGAGCAACCATAACAGAATGAAAGACTGAATGAAAGTTCAAATGTGTTATCTACTGAAGCATACGTGGGTGACAATGGTATCAATCACGTACATATGCAGGCTGACCTTGTATAGGTCGCGTACATATGCGAGATGTTTTGCGATAGGACACGTATATGTGGTAAAGCCTTGGGAAAAAGGAAATGCACATGGGTTACAACTTGATGTGATGGTATAACTCTGTGATGCAGGGTCTGACATTGTTTGTTGTAGCTTCTGACATTGTTTGATGTAGGTTTTCATGATTCTATATTAGATTATGTAAGGAGATGATGTAAACTAAAATCTTGAGTGCATGGCACTAACCCATGGGAATGGATTGATGCTAAAGAACAATGCTGGTTATGACAGTAAGGTTATGGCACCTTGGTTATGTGATATATCATGATGATGTTAGCTAGAGATGTCATTGATCTATTGAAGCATACTACTAGTACATGTATTGCTGGATGCTTAGTATTTGGTATAGTGTATGGAGGCTTGAGGCTGATATGTTGGGGTACATGGATGGTACATAATTGAGTTTCATTGATATATCTTATGATGTATTATTGGAAGCATATTTGTTGGATACCATGGTTGATCTACTTTCTTGGTGCAAGTGATGATGCATGGTGGTACACTCATAGATGGTATATGTTTGGATGATTGATACTTGGCTAAAAGTACACCATTGGCATTACTTGATTAGCACAACAATTGATATTTGTTGAGACTCGTGGTTGTGGCACTTGGTTCATGATGGAGACATATCATGAGTGATATNTACTACTAGTACATGTATTGTTGGATGCTTAGTATTTGGTATAGTGTATGGAGGCTTGAGGCTGATATGTTGGGGTACATGGATGGTACATAATTGAGTTTCATTGATATATCTTATGATGTATTATTGGAAGCGTATTTGTTGGATAACATGGTTGATGTACTTGCTTGGTGCAAGTGATGATGCATGGTGGTACACTCATAGATGGTATATGTTTGGATGATTGATACTTGGCTAAAAGTACACCATTGGCATTACTTGATTAACACAACAATTGATATTTGTTGAGACTCGTGGTTGTGGCACTTGGTTCATGATGGAGACATATCATGAGTGATATGACATTTGTTTGGCATATGGTTGATACACTTCATTTGGCGATATATTTTGGTACATTGTATGTACATGATTGATGTACATGGGTGATGTGCATGATGGGCACATTTTGGTACATGATGTACTTGGTTGATATTTTGCTCATGATTCTCTATTTTATTATTGACATACATTTTGCTTCATGATGCTTGGTATGGCATGAGTTTGAGGCATGAACAGGTCCAAGGATCATCATATGGTAGCATATTGTTCATCTAGTAGAGAATATAGGGGGAGACATACCCTTAGGGGGAGTCATTCTTCTTTCCATAATTCTAGGAGGAGATATTTATCAGATGCATACCTAGAAAAGAGCCTTATATTTGAAGAAAGAAGCACAAAGGCATAATTCCAGGGGGAGCGATGGTCACAGGGGGAGTATAAGGGATGTATCTTCAAAATTCCATCATTGTGATATCCCTTAAGGGGAGAGATTATTAAAAGGAAGATCAAAGTCATTAATACATGGGGAGTAACCCTAAGGAGAGTTCAAGAAAGGGGAGCAGCCCCAAGAGAAGAATGGCCCTTTGTCATTGATGTCAAAGGGGGAGAGATAATCACATTGATGTGATTGATGTCTATTGATGGGGAGAGATTGATGTGAAGAGATAGTCACATTGACTATTGATGTAGAGCATGCCTTATCTACATGTTGACATCAATAATTGGTAATTTGTGATTGACATCAATGTTGGTATTGCCATCAATGCCAAAGGGGGAGATTGTTGGATCATGTTGTCATTGATGCCGATGGGTTGATTGATTGATGTCAAGTGATTGATTGATGTCAAAGGATTGATTGATTGATGATTGATGTAATATGTATTTTCCTTGATGAGAATGCATAGATGAAGATGTATCAATGAGTTTTCATTGATACATGATGAATATGGATCAATGTGGTTTCATTGGTATATGATGCATTGTTGGAAAAATCTATAGATGAATCATTATTGTCTTATCATGATTGATAAGGTGCAAAAATGGATGAACTCCAAAGTGGTCCCCTTATGGTTCATGGGAAGACGCTTTGCGGATTGAGTTATCCTAGAAGAATGGTTGGAGGACCCATGCTTGTATGTGGAATAATGAGATGAAAATCAATGAAGTTGTTGGTGAAACTATCCTAGATGGATAGTGCTTGTCATACCATTTCCGATAGTATGTGGAATGTCACATAACTCCTCACGGTTTGCTAGTTATGGCCTTACGAAATTGAAGGACCCCCATATGAAGGCTTGAAGCCCACAAGGTCAAAGAAGTCAAAGTGATTGAAAATAAGAAATCATTATTTAAATGATAAATTAAAGTGACAAAGTCAAGGTGGATTATTTAAATAAGAAAGAGAAGTGACAAAATCAAGAAAGATTATTTAAATGAATAAAGTGAGATGACAAAATCAAGAAGGAATATTTAAATGATAAAGTGAGATGACAAAATCAAGAAGGAATATTTAAATGAAAAAGTAATGGATAAATTTCTATTTATGAAAAGTGGTTAACCCTAAAATAAGGAAAATAGGTTAAGTAACCTAGAAATGGGTTAAGTGACCTAGAAATGGGTTAAGTGACCTAAAGGATGAAAGTATAAATAAGATAGCAATGGTCTCTTGCAAAACATCATTTTTGTGGATCAATGGAGAGCTTCTCGTGGGAATATCTTTTGGAGTATTGATGGAGAGCTTCTTGTGAGAGAATTTTGGTGTGGATATCTTGAACATGATTGAAGATCTATTTTGAGAAAGAGAGTGTGAGAAGGATCTCATGGACGCATCAAAGTTTCAGAAAAATCAGAGATCTTGATGGCAAAAGTATCGGATCTTCTGAAACCCTAGCTTCTGAGGTGTACGCGGGCTATAATGGGCCAAGGTGCATACATACGCAGGCTGTATGAGGACAGGGCATGTACAGTGGATAAAATCATGAAGATTTGTGTTTGAGCTGATGATTGGCTGTTGAATACTGAAGCAGGTTCTAGATCTGCATTCTATGAGCTTAGATCTGTCACTGAGACACTAGTATGATTACATTATTGTATTGATGGATAATATTGCTTGTTGTGTTGTGAATGCTTAGGGAATTCTCGCTATGGCTTGGTATGGTTATTGTGATGTGGTTCATGTTAGTTGATGGAGTGAGCAATACTCTTGTCATTCAGTAGTGATATGATTTCTATGGTATGTTGATTTCTTATGCATGATTGAGCAGCGTTCATATTGATTGGTTGTGGAGCATGAGTAAGATATTGGAGAGCTTGGATGTGTTATGACTGGCTGTGGATCAGCTTGGACAGTGAGAGACAAAAGAGAATTATAAATTGGTTGCAGAGGATCTGAGTTGATCTTGAAGAGAAAACCCTAAGAGCTCAGAAGTGATACGTAGGTTGTTGTATACACTGGCCGTGTACATACGCGGTCTATAGTGAGCCAGGGCATGTACACACGTGGCTGCACTACTGACAGGTCACGTACCTATTGCAAATGGATATCTGTTGAGGATTGTTGCCTCATCTCAGTTGGTGCTAAGTGTGTAACATGAGTCTTGCATGATAGAGCTGGTGCTCTTGTGTAATGTCCCCCACCTCTTAGAGAGGTGATGAGGAGACTCAGTGGCTTGGGCACCCCCACTAGGTCATAGTCTCACACTAAAGGGGGGAAAAGTCAAGAAGTTAAAAGTT
>JASDQU010293246.1:0-12857 GCA_032191745.1 Picea mariana
TATCACCCAAATTTTGGACAAGTGGGTGTTAACCCATCTTTTGACATCTAAACCTCCTGGCAAGAATTATCGCTAACAACAGTCATGAAACAAAGTGGTCCATAAGTATCCTTCTTAGATTATTTTTTTGGTGGTGGAAATACCCAAGAGGTGACATCGTCAAAGGATGGTATTGACCCCTCGTCGGTAAATAATGTATCCGATGAGGAGGTATTAGGGAGCCTGATGGAAAAGGTGTCGACGATCATGTCGGGAGAGGTGAGACCCAAAATTTTGTGTATGAATGTAGATGAGGAGGTCATCGTACCAGGGATCATCTAAGTGGATGAAGAAGAGGTGTTCATTAGATAATTCCTCATTGACGGGGGAAGCTTTAGCATATGAGGGAATAGTCGTAACGATTTCGACTAGGAAAAGAGTCTTCTTGCTTTTTGGAGTATAAAACTCTAGATCATATTCCTGAAGGATAAATATCCATCGGGAAAACATTTTGTTGATCTGTCATCGACTGAGTAAGTACTACATGGGGTTGGAAACTGCTATGACATTGGTAGTTCAAAGAATAATATAATGCCATAGTCTTTGGACTGTCAGGACAACTGCTAACGCGAGTTTTTCATCATGATTATACTTCAACAGTGGTCTTGAAAGGTTTTTACTAATGTAGTAAATCACATGTTCACTCCCATCATCCCCTAATTGGACAAGGAATTCTGTGAATGAAACAACAGAGGCTAATAAGTAGAGGATGTAATCACGATCATAGTCTGAAGGACTAATCAAGGGGGCATTGGATAGGGTGGATTTTAAATAATCAAAAGTTGTTTGAGCATGTTTGTCCCATCGAAAGTGGATATCATGGTGTAGTAGGAAGAGAAAACCATGTGCTCGAGTGGTGTAATCTGGGACAAAGAGACATAAAAAGTTGGCTTTGCCATGTAGGCTCTGTAGTTGGCGTAAAGTCTTAGGTGGTGGAATATATGTGATATCTTGGACCTTGAGGGGGTCTACAATAATGGAATGCTAGGAGACAATGAACCCAAGGAGGATCCCAACAGTAATGCAGAAGAAACACTTGAGGGGGTTCAAGCGGATATTATATTGGTGACATCGTTGAAAAATGATGCATAAGTTGTCTAAATGTTGGGTTCACTTTTTGGATTGAGTAGTGAGGTCGTCCAAATAAGCAAGGATGATGCAAGCACTATCACGAAAAACGTAGGTCATGGCCGATTGGAATGTAGCACTGGAATTTTTGAGTCCAAAGGGAATGACATGATAAGCAAAGGTACCCCAAGGGGTTGTAAAATTTGTTTTGTACTAATCTGCTAGGTGCATTTGAATTTGATTGTATCTGAAGAACCCATCCATAAACAACAGTGCCTTGTGGCCGACACAATCATTGATTATTTGGACGATGAAAGGGGTTGGGAAGTTGTCTTTGGGACAGGCATGGTTGAGGTCCTGAAAGTCTATGTAGACAAGGATAGTTCCTTTTTTTTTGTTAACGAGGATGAGGTTGGAGACCCAAGAAGTGTACGCAATGGGGTAAATGAACCCGATCATTCGTAACTTTTCCAATTCGTCTTTGATAGACACAACTTTGGATGGGTGTAGGGGGAATTTCTTTTGATGAACATGGGAGATATCCGACCATGTGTCAATTCGATGTTTGACTATAGAAGGATTGAGGCCAGGCATCTCTATATATGACCAAGAAAAAATATCCCAATATTCCTAAAAGAGAGCTTTGCAAGCAATGATTTCTTCAAGGGATCATGCGGTGCCAATGTTGATCTCTTCTACGATGTCTAGTTTAATGGAAATGTCAATTTTGACTGTGGGGGATATGTTGGCCATGTTTCCTTCTTCAAAATCATCGGGGGTAGGGATAGGGTTTTTGAGCCAGTCAATATTCCCCGGAGGAATACAATCCTTGGTTTTGATTGCACACAAGGAGGCTTGATCAGGAGGGTGAAATACCTCTTGTGAAAGAAAAAGTGCTTGATGATGGAGCACATTCCATGGGTGATAAGGGGTAGTCAATTCCTCTAAGATATCTTCGTTGTAGTGGAAAATGCAAGAATATGGAGGATCCTAGTAGATAATAGGGGGAACCGTCACAAGATAAGTGTCATTGGTCTCAAGGGATGAGGACATAGAAGGGATATCATGTACAGGGTGTGATGGACCGTCGAACATAAATAAAATGTCAAGAAATTGTGGATGATATCTCATTTGTTCAGGGACTAATGAAGAAATATAACGAATATCTTTAATGTGAGCATCAGTAGGGAGTGTCATAGGGGGTTCAGGATGAGATGTATGGTGTAGTATAGCTAATGTTTGGTGGAATTGAGGTAGAGTTGGGAAATAATGAGTGTAATGGCCATATTCTGAGCATATGGAACATGAAAAATTGGTCTGTAACCCTTTCTTCTGTGTGGTTGAGGACTTCATAGTAGTGGTGGATGTACTTGGTGGAGTGGAAAGCAATGGGGTTGCTGTAGGGAGTTGGATAAGATTGTGTAACTCAGGAAGTGTTGGAAATTTTTTAGTAGGGTGTCATCTTTCACATAATGCACAAGGAGGTTGAGCTATGGGAGGGAGTTGAGCTATGGGCTCATTCTTCCTTCATATGCCCCTGGAAGTGGCGGCATTTCCACTAGTTGTGGGTGGGGGTGGCATGGTAGGAGCCTATACTAGGATCTGCATTGGTAATCCCTTTGTCTGATGAGGGAGAGATGGTGTAGGAACCATGGAAGGTGGATGGAAATACCATAAAAGGATGGAAAGAACCATGTTGGGAAGGGTGAGGGTAGCAGCTACTTGGAATGCTTGGACTCTAGGTGGGGGGTAGAAAAAAGGGATTTGGGTAATGGCTTGGGGGAATTATGGGACAAGTAGTGCGGTGGTGTTTCCAGGGAATTCTTGAGGTAGTGGTTCTCCATCTGGTAGAAATTCGATGTGGGGAGGGGCCTTAGTGAGGGCATTATTGTCTCCGGTGTCTATTTTGTTAGAGGAAAATACACATACATTCGTTGAAATAGAAGGGTTTAGGAGAGGTGGTGCTCCATGATAAGTCCCTAACAAGGATGGGTCCTTGAATATTCTAGGACCAATGTCAATGATTGAAAAAGTATCTGATCTAGTGCGAACAAGGGGGAGGATGTTATCAATGTTGGCAGAATGATTAGGCTCATAATGTGTAAGTTGGTCGATGGTGACGATTTTCCTGTTATGGGGGAACATCATCATACAACATCTAGAAGAGGCTACCTCCTTCATAGAATGCATGTAGCTACATCTGAACATGATATTTTAATCAAGTAGGGTGTCGATAAATTCAATGTCAATCAATATGTTTTTTCCCCCAAGTTCGATATGAACATTTTGGAAGAGCCCTTCAAGGGATGATGGCCGACCATCATAAGATGTCAAGGTGATGGTAGATGGTACTAGCTCAGGGGAGCCAATTTTTTTCCATACTACTTTGGACATGATGCATGTGGATTCACCTTCATCGATGATGCACCAATGAACTATGATGTTCTAGATCTTAACTAGTATCTGAAAAGATACCAGAGTGGGAAGGCATGGTTCTCCGCTATCTAAATCAAAGATGATTAGCCGAGTATCAGCTGGGTCGAATACCCCCAAGGAAGAAAGAAAGGATTTGTGCTGTGATGGAAAAGTTTCAAGGACCTCCAACATGGACATGGCTGCAGGGGATTGTGCTAAATCATCAAACAAACTGTAATTATGGGAGGCCGTAGCATGAGGGTTATGTACATTCTGTCATAAAGATATGCGAGGTATACGAGGATTGATTCAGTGTTAGGGTGAGGGATCGTCAATGGTTGTCATGTTGTAGCTAGATTTGCTTCTAAGGTGGTTGGGGTAGAGTCAGGAGTCAAGATCTATGGACGCCTACATGTTTGCAGAAGAATCTCTTCCTCACTAGTATGGAGGATATTGAGATCGGCTGGATTTCTTGGTTGACTGGGACCTGGGTTTTGATATTTCCTCATTTTTTGTGGGGCAGAGGTTATATCTTGTTGGGTATTCATCACACCTTGGTGTTGAATGGGGTTTTTCAAAACAACCAGAGGTGGTGGCTGCAAATAATTTTGTGGGGCCTGTTGAGGGGTAGGTGGTTTCAGAGGGCGTTGTGTGTTCATGGATTCTTTCATCTGTTTGTAATCGAAAATTTGGGGGCAGTGGTGAGTATAATGTCCATACTCACCACATAGAGAGAAAGGGAAGTTATTTCTGATGTTATTTTTCTTCCCTTTTCATGGTTGATTATTATTATTTCCCCCTTGGGGGTTTTGGTTTCCTTGACTCTTTTTTCCCCTAATGGGACAATTTTTTTGGGGGTTATTTCCTCCTGGTCTCGGGTTGTTATTGTTTCAATTTTTTCCTTTCTTTTTGGCATTATTCGACTGGTGAGACGGATTTTCTGTATTCAACTTTTCAAAATTATGAACATGTTCAATGGGAGAGGGTTGAACAAAGTTAACACTGGCGTGTGGTTGTCTTGTTGGAGGAGAAATTGGCTAGGGGGGACTAGGAAATGGAAAATATGGATTTCTTTGTGGAGATGATCCATATGGAATATAGGAAGTTGAAGTACTTCCACCACTATTGGGGTTATATATGGGGGTTGGGGGTGGACCCATACTTGATTGAGAGACCAGATGCATATGGGGTATCGGTGGGGGTCCCCCCAATGACTGAGGGGGAACAACAGGATAAGATTGTTGCTGAGTGGGGGGAGGGTAGTAATACGTCCCTCCATATGGTTGAGGGTATTGATTTGCACCATAATTAGGTGATGGGTGGTTGTAATGGTTGATATGTGTCATAGAACCAATCAACCCATACGCAGCATGAGAAACCATAGATTTGTCCTGGCCAAATGGTAGGGGTGTTGGTGCATCAGGAAATACTTTGTATAAGTAACCTGATTGAGCATATATGAGGTCAAATTGTTGGGTCTTACTGATGACTTCCTCTTCTGATTGAGGAAAAGTGGATGCTACATCCTTTGCAATCACATGGATGAGCGATTTAAGAAACCAATAAAGATGTTGTTCTTTGGTGGTTTATGCTTTACATAAACTACATCGTCGACGCCATTCATGGATGTGGTCAACTATATGGATAGCAGTGGTTTGTTGGAACTCAGAGAGAATTTCTAAACCATTTTCATGATGAACTGGTAATTGGAAAAAGGACAAAAAGGCCTTGACCAATGACTCAAAGGTCACATGGGACCCTGATTTTTTGTTCACATACCATTTGGCTGATGAACTAGTGAGATTTCTTTGAAATAACCTCAAGAGGATGGAATCATCCATGATGTTATTTGAAGAGAACCATAAGTGGAAGGTCATAACATGGTTGGTGGGGTCTTCCCCTAGTTTTCCTTCAAATGTTGGAATATCTGAAGGCAATTTGGTAGGCATATTTAGCCAAGTGGCATCATGTAAAATGGGGTCATTATCGAGTTTGGTTAAATCAATAATGTTGAGGGATGCCAAGTATGGTAAAGGGGTATTTGGTGGAGGATTAGTTCCACCCATTGTGTGTGTCAGTAATGTACTTTTCCCTTGAGAGGGATTTGGTGGGTTTGTACTTCTCCCTTGAGAAGAAGTTTGTCCCCCACCTCCTTGTGAAGGGGAACCAATAGATGGATTTCCCTTGGTATTTGACCCAAGCAAAGTGGAACCAAGTAAAGATGATCCCAAAATAGTAGCACTCACTCAGGTGTGAGATGGTTGATCCAGTGAGTTGGAAAGACTAGGGACTCCTCCTAGAATAGGAGGGAGATTCTGCAAGCATTTAGAATGATAGGGATTTTGTGGCTCCCCTATGGTTCCGAATAGCAAAGTGAATGTGTGAAAATGGTGACAAGAGAGAAATAAATGAACAAGAGATTTTTATATTGTTTACCTTCAAAAAATAGTATAACTCACAATTACATGTAATCAAATGAACATCATACATAAATCAACTGTGAAATAAACAAGCATGTTGATAGGTGGATTTTTTCTGTGTGGGGGAAAAACAAAAATAAATGCTCATGTCCTAAAAGACCTATCATCCTTCCTCTCAATTTAGCACTGGGCTTTCCAATAGCACTCGACAGTGGGGTATGAGTCCACTGGAAGAGGAACTAGTGAAGGTTGAAGTAATTAGTTATAATGATGGGTAGAGGGTGCATATCATGAAAGAGTTGTTTGTATTTCCCAATAGCCACACAAAACCTGATCAAGGTGAGATTGCAACCCACAACCACCACCTGGGTAGATATCCTATGTTTGGACACTATGTACCTCAGTCAAAGTGCAACATTTATATTTTCAACCTAAAACACGGGTCATGGACTGGATACCCTCACAAGAGTTGGGTGATTCAAGGGGAATTCGTAGAACAACCAGACCTCAACCTTTAACCCTTCATAGGTATCTCAATTCCTTATGGTATAGGAACACTTGACTTGGAGGATTTGAAAGATCCCTATTCTCAACTTCTATTGTTTCAAAATGTGAGAACCTGATAATAGGGGGTTATTTGGATGCCTACCCCCGAGATCCTATCTAGACTAAAAATTTATTTTAGGCACCTCCTATGGAGGAAAATTTAGTGCATTCTTAGAAAATTTTTAGATGAAGTGGGCTGAGAGATTTGGTTCATGGATCAACGTCGTTTGAATTTAATTGGTGTGGATAGTTTCTAAAGAAGTGGTCAGATCTTTCGGAGTTCCTTTGAAGTACTTTGTGGGTACTTAAAAAGAAAGATTACTTCAACCTCCACTATTCTAATATAAATTATGTGTGTGATGAGTGGCTTTTTGTGCAAGAAAGTGAAAAGTGTGCAAAATATTTTTAATAAGTTAAGTGTAATATTGGAGCAGGTGGACTTCATGTGGTCCTTACAAATATTCTTACCTAGCTTACTATGTTTATTTGGTACAACCTTGAGAAATATTTTAAGCCCTAAAGAACTATCAATGTGGACATATGGGTCATTACTTGATCCTTTAAACTCCCTAGAATTTTGTCTATGCTAAGAAATCTTTTGGAACTATCCTAGGATTGTAGACATGTGGGCATGCATGGGCCCATTATTTGATCTTTTAAACTTTCCTAGAGTGTTTTCTAGACTAAGAAAGATTTTAGAAACTATCCTAAGATTGTAAACATGTGGGAATCTATGGGCCCTTACAAAGCTTTAAGATAATATCCAAAACTAAGAGGTACCCTAGGGAGGATTTTTCCTCTCCTAATGATTTTTTTAAGGGAGATGAAATTTCCTTCCAGCCACCTTTTCTGATTCTCGAGATCACACTTGGGTGCGGGGGAAGAGCATACTTGAGGGTTAAAATCGATTTATATTCCCAAATTAGTTGATTTCTATTTGAAAAAAAAATAACTTTAACTCAAAGTTTTAAATTCCAAATAAGCGATCCATGTGGAAACAAAGCAAAGAGAAGAATAGTGATTATGTTTACCCCTATGTGCTTATGTTAGCTAACCTTCCTTGTGAGAAAGGACTCTAAGTGACGTGTGATTGTTTTACAGAGTGTAGAAAATTAAAATTTGAAGGCAAGGGGCCCTCAAACCACTCATAAAAACCTTACAATTTGCCAAAAAATGAACTTGTGCATGGGCTGTAGTTCTGACAGTTGTGCTAAGGGCACATAATGCACACAATGAATGGGTTTATGAAGGTTCTTATGCACACATAATGAAGAATGTGTGTCTTTGTGCCTCGAACGCCATGTACTTCATGTTGGCCCTTGAATAAGGTTTGAGGAAACATTGGTTGTGTTTGACCAATTTTTGGACTTCGACAAGCTAGTTGAAGGTGGAGCACCCAGGCGGAGCGAAGATCATGGGATCTCTCTTGTTTTGTGGGCTTGTGGACCCAACAAAGGTTTTTTAGGGTTTATTTAATGGGTTAAGGGATGTCGGCCCATGGGGTTACCCATGATTAGGCCTTGTTGTAATTGTATAAAAAAGTAGTAGCTAAGCAATGTAGATGGCCATTGGCTTAGTGCATGACTACTAGTGGCTATGTGCATGATGGGTTGATTTTGGCTTAGTTCGAGAAGTTGTAAGTGCTTTGTGATACTAAGGAGTTGGCTCTATGCCTTGACCTGATTTTGGTGAAGGTGGATATAGTGTGTTGTGCGTAGATCACCTATCCACTGTGGAGTTGGGCTCTGTGGCTTTGTGCACAGGAGCAGATGAATGTAAGGAGATAGATGACTAATAAATAATAATAAGAAGTTAGCGGGCATAGCCCCACAGTGGGGCGAACCATGTATATCATGTGTTTTGATGTGCTTTTCTGCGATGTCGTTTATGTGGTTATTTTCCTTAGTGTTATTGTTGTTATGAATAATGAATACATCTGATGTGGTAGCTTAGTGCTTAATGATGTGAATGAATTCTATATCTAAGCTAATGTTGTGTGCTTAGTGATTGGAAGTGTTAGATCTTGATTATTACTGAGTTTCTCTATGATAAGGGTTAATTTGCGATGTACATGAGAATCATAACCTAACATATATTGTTGGCTAAGTTCTCTGTTAAGTATTGTAATCACATATATTTGTCCCAGATTGGTTGTAAAAACCTGAGTCCTACAACCCCCCCTGCCTATACCTCAGGTGAGACTTCATCTACTTCGCAGGTGTTGCCAAAAGGGCTAGTAGTTAGGGNTTGTTGAAGCGTTGAACCCTAGGTCTTCCCTTCTACCAACAAATGGTTCCATTGTCGAGACCCTAAAACTGTGATTGTCGAGACCTGAAACTATCATTTCTAGGAACTAAAGAAAAGAGAGAGCTTTGTGCATATATCTATTGCTATAGTGTGCAGTATTCTACTTGAATTGTGAAGATTTTTGCTAAGAAAGAAACCAGATCTGAAAGAAGGAGGTAAGATCTTAAAGCTTTGTGCTCTGGTAAAGGTAAGATAAGTGGAATTTTTTTCTTCAAAACTATGAATATAGGTATGTCTGATAGATTTTTTTCTAGCTTGAATGTTAGGGCCCAGATAGAGGAAAGAGTTGATCTAAATAAATTTTATAGAAATAGAGAAAAATATGTTATTCCTATGCATAGAAAGAATTTTTGGACTAATAAGTGGATGCATGAACCTAGAAAGAATTTTTGCAGATTGCAGGTCCAACAATGTGATCCTAGTGCGCAGTATAGGAAAGACTGGGGATCGTTTAAAAGAAGGAGAGGATTGCCACTATGTTACAATTGCAGGAGATCAGGACATCTTACTAAAGAATTCCTTGGTATAGGTCCTATTTGTCTTTGTTGTAAAACTATGGTCATGAGGTTGAGGATTGTCGAAGAATGATTTCTAAAGTTGAAAAGATGAACAAGAGACAAGAAAACTATAAAGAAGGTCAAGAGACTAAGAATCATACATAAAAAGAGTCAGAGACTATGTTAATATAGTTAAAAGCATAAATGGATGATCACAGAGACATCAATTTACCAGAGATCCAAAAAGAAAAACAACGCATACTTACAAGAATAGAAGACTTCAACATAGATTGTGTATTAGATGAAGAAACACATGTGAATATTATGCCAAAAAATACTTGGGAAAATTTGGGAAAGCCTACTATTATACCTTTATTGGGAAGGATAAGCTTGTTTAAAGGAAAGATGATAACCCTATTTGGAAGAGTTACTAATATACCTAGGATTGCTCATGGAACTACGACTGAAGAAGAATTTGAAGTTATTAGGTTTGTTGAGAAAAATGCCCCTTTCCCACTTTTACTAAGAAAGACTTGGATTGAGAAGGATTAGATCAAAAGGAAAGCAGAGGAGGAAACCACAGAAAAGAAAAAGCAAGAAATAAGGGATTTCATAGCTCGAAGAATAAATCGAATGATAGAAGAATGAGAAGTTGAGTCGAAGTAGTAGAATGAAAGAGAATTAGTTGTCAAATTTGAAAGAGCGCAAGAAGGGTTGAAGGACCTATCCATGAAAGAAGAAAGTATGTCCACCCAAGACCTATTAAGAAAAGAGGTATTATTTCTGAACCCTTTGAACGAACATCAGTAGCGTGAAGTCAATACGCTAAGAACATATAAGAATAAGAATGGAAATAGGAATCCAAAGACTTAGATCATAGGAAAGAAGGTAAGGAAGCTCAGTAAGAAGAAAGCCAAGTTAGAAAAACTATGGGAAATTCCAGAAATGACTTCACAGGAGACAGATCTGTAGAGCTTGAACTTTGTCAAAATAACAGAACAACACAGAATACGGCTTCGCCACGGCGAAGCTATATGACTGTTGGAGGTGACCTGACCATTAGAATGACGCTCCAGAACAGCTAGAAACACAGTTATTGCCAGAAAGACCGTCATTGAACCATTGAGACTGCACCATAACAGACTAAATCGTATTGATTGAGGAATTCCTACCCATTGGAGGAATCTGTTACAAAGTTGCTTATTTAACCTGTCAGATGCTACGCCGGGACCAATTTTTGCAAATCGACATATCCGATCTAATAGAGAACCCATTGTATCACGTTGTGCTTTCTAGACCTCGCCATCCATTTGATTACCTTGCTTGTCCATTCGCCTACCCGATTTATTTTATTACAAGTGTGAATGTCGGGAGAACATAACGCGTTAGAGAAATATATGGAGGAGATACTTGTAAACCTCATGGCTGAGAGAGTCATGTCTGTAGGACTACATGCGTCACTGACTGGGGGCCTGCAAGCATCCCCCTTGACTAGATGTTGTTCTAGATGAACTGCAACTGAGAAGCGAAGCAAGCACCGCGACGGTCTGGCTAACGCAAAGAAAATATCATTGGTCTTTTCGGACTATATCCTACCTCTGGATGGCATAGTTAACCATGACAACATCCCACAGGATTTTGAGTACACATTGATCACTGCATACATCCCGAAGGGGATACACATAGTTGGACCTCAGTTAGGACATATCCCAGCGCTGAAGAACAATGACTTCAACCTCGGATACCAAAATAACTATGTGATGCTCGCATTGCATAGGTATTTGATAAAGACAACTAGGAAGAAGTCGCTCATAGTATCCCAGCCATGGATAAAGGAGCTCACACAATCAACGATCTTGAATGTGATGAATATCCCTCAATTTGGCCAACACTAGGAGATTAATGCTTGCGTTAAACTTTTCCTGTCATGCTATCATGGAGGGTATATGTGGCTTGATAGGCACGTCACTATGGATCTAGTGTTGATCCATCTCATCACAGGATTAAGCATGTAGGGACTAGACCCTCATGAGTTATACCCAGGGAAGAATTTTGATCACTCCCTGGCATAGTGCATAAAGGAAGACTATGGCAATGTAGAGAAGGGAAAGAGAGGCTACAAGGTAGCCTCCGTCTAAGATGGTGTAGTGTGCCTAGCTTGTCAGCTTATAGCTGGTAAGCTCATCAGAAAGAACCATCTGACACGGGTCACTAGATTTGTATTAGACCTCACATGGACGTGCATAGAAGGAATGCAAATGAACTGGGTGAGCTACCTACTCAACGATTTGGAGAAGGACTGTCGCAAAGCGCAAGATAAGGAATATGAGTTTCATTTTAGTTGGCTATTGATATTGATTGCATTTGTCGCTTGGAAAATGCCGGAAGTTGAGCCATCAGAGCCATTGGCCACAAGGTTATCCACCTTGTGGTACAAAAAATACATGTCGAAGCAGTGGCATTCAAGCATGGTGTTCCATGCTTACTACCTACAGCTAAAGCATGCTATTGAAGCATTCCTGTGAATGAAACCCAACACTTTGCATCAGTACAGGCCGCTAGCTAAGTTTTTGATCTGGATTTTATGAGCAAAACAAAATGAATACAAATTATTAACAGGTGCGTAACACAAAATAAAAGAGATATAGTAAAACTGGTTTTCTATTCAATAAGGAAATAAGCTAAAACTGTAAAATGCAGCGAAAACAAGCTTGCTGGAATGGTCGCGACTTATCTTTGAGAAGAGATGTGAGAGTTGCGCTCATTCACCAGAAGATGATTACCATGAGGCTCTGAAGGCATTTTTACCATAAAAAAGAATGCCAAAAACCCTAGACATCCAAAAACCTAACCCTAGGAGATGAAGTGCCAAAAGTCATGTGGGCCCCGTTTGGGTAAGTTAGTACATCAACTTCTCGTGGTCGTAACTTTTACATATGATCTCCATTTTAGGCGTATGATATCCCGTTGGAAAGGTATCGTCGAGGAGATTCATTTTGGGGGATCAATCATTTCTTTAGCTATAATTGATAATATATATCTTGAAAAACCTTCATTTAGGCCCTCAAAATGGCCCCGGAAGTTAAAATTGCTAATAGTAAATTGCCAAAATTGTCAGAACACTGTTTTGAGCCAGTTGGAAAAGGTTGGTGGCCACCGATATCCACCTGGATCAATTTCATGCAGATTGGCACTTTATTTATATCATTGCGCGTAGGTATGAAAGTAAGGAGGAGCTGCAGTCCTATTATAAGCTAACCGATGAAGACATGGAGGTGATCACCAAAGAATGGCCAACAAAGTTCCTCATACTGGTGGAATATGCAGAACTATTCGAACCCAACATCTTTAGAAGTACCTTGGTCACCCACGTCGAACATGATGGACATACTAGTGTGAAGAAAAAGAAGAAAAAGAAGGAAGTGAAGAACATAGAAACTAATGAGAAGGACAATGCCTCAGAGGAGAGTAGGCTTGAATCACCTGCAGGAGGAGGAGGATACGAAGTGAACCAAGAAGAAGGAAAAGGTTGATCCTAAAAGAACTTCATTTAGGCCCTCAAAAT
>JASDQU010293252.1:0-14200 GCA_032191745.1 Picea mariana
ACTGTTGCATAGATCCACATTATATGTCTAGTGGCTATGTTCAAATTTGAGTCTTTAACACATAGATCCACAGTGTATTTTTGGTGGCTATGTTCAGATTTGAGTCATATTAGCATGGATCCATAGTGTATGTTTGGTGGCCGTGACCTGTCTTACTTGACATGGATCTTCGCATGTCGGCATTTATACTTTGAGTCATTTGTATTATGAGTATGGGAATGCCAACCTCAGTGATGATATATTATTGTACTGTATTTCCTTGTTTGTTGGCAGGTTTCCAACCGACTGTTCCTTGTTCTCTACACACACTCGACAAAGTATTTCAGCTATCACTCTGTTCTAACTTCACACTTTGGGGGGCTCTCTGTTACACATTATTTTCGTCATCCCTATGACTATTAATGATTTAAACCTATCTGTTGCCTTCAGAGGGGTCAGTGGCCTGAGTTCCTAAAGAGAGAAGGGAGAAGATCTTTTTCTGAGAAAAGAAGTTGCATTTTCCTATGTAAAAACCTTATAAAAAAGGAAGTTTGCAGGTTGCTATATAGGCAGAGTGTGAGAATGACCCATTCTGGCAGGTTTCACTATAGCTAGGGTGTGAGGTGTTCGCAGGTTACTCTATAGCTAGGGTGTGAGAATTCCTGCACGTGGGAAAAATGAGCGTTTTCTTGAATCTTCTAGAAGGAGAAACTTCTATGGTGAGGTGGCATCCGAATGGTTTGGATCTTACTCGCTTTCATGATTTAGTGGGATCATCCTAACCTCCTCACCTTATCCTCTTCAAATTATAAAAGGAGAGGAGTTCTCATGAAGAAAGTTAGCTTGGGTTAGATTTGTTGGTTCTTGAGCTTGTTAGCTTTGGCTTGGTTAGAGTGGCTTTGAGATTTTCTTTGTCAAGATAGATTGTGAGTAGTTATCAGATCTATGGTCTCAGAATCCTTGGAGCAAGAAGTGTGTGGGGAACGAAGGAAAGTTGGAAGGGACCTTACGACATCAAGGCCATGGTTGCAATCTCTCTTTCACATTTAATATGATACAGTAATATGATTCTTTCCCATAAAGCTAATTCCACTTTATTGTATAACTCCTTGATCATATACATAGATTAACTGTTGAATATATTGCACTTTCTTCACTTCGGTTGGTTTGTATTGTTTTGGTCTTGATTGTACGAGAGCACTGGAGTGAAGCGGGAGCAACAAAGACCAAAGGAAGTGATAATAAGGTATGTTCCTTGTTCTTGCCTCTTATTTAATTCAATGGTTAGAATCTAAGGAAAGAGTCATATTCTGTCTTGCTTTGTTCTAGATCCAGGTGGATCTAGGGAGATCGGTTTGTGTCTGCACTTACGGATTTATCCAATAACAGTAGAGAAATATATTCGGATGTAATAAAGGTCAATATTAATAAGGCCTTTCAATAAAATAGAATAAGGCGGATGTAAGAAGACCTAATAGAAGCTTCCGCTTCTAGAAGGATATTCCTCTAGATGCTTCTCTTGATAAACATATTTAGTATAAATAAGGGTTGAGGGTATGAAAACCCTAGCTTGGAGATTATTGTAACAGAGCGATGCTCGACTGGAGGTTTCCCCCTCGAAGAGGCTCGTGAACATTGCTTTCCGAATCAAAGTGTTATTTCTGTTGTTGTTCTTATATCATATCTGTGTTATTGTGGAGATTATGCTGGTTATATTACTGTTATTCTTCCATTTCTAGAATTTTATTTCTGTTCTGCATACTTTTTATATCTGGTATATTACAAGTGGTATCAGAGCACTTTTTGTGGCATAAATTGTGGGAAATTGTTTTCATGGTAGAGACGTATTCCGATGTCTTTAAGCCACAAAGATATGTCATTACACGCATAAACTCGTGGTTGAGGGTTTCATACATGCAGGAAATACAAGTGGTTCTTAAGTGCACATTTGTTGGCCACCCTTGTAACCCCTGTTGGTACCCCTTCGAGTGGTAGCGCATCAGACAACACCTGTGTACGGAATCAGCCTAGATTTCCTGAAGCCCTCTTTAGATAAACCAATCGGCTGCCTGACTGCTATAGTGCCACCAAGAACAACGCTCGGGAAGATACTCTCTAGTACCTGGGTAGTCGAGTAGTATGACTAAGGGTACAGTCTATCCTCCTTAGTTAGTGCCCTGATATATTGGGCCGAGTACTATTGTTGGACCCCACACGTATATCAGAGAGCTATAGCACAGGGAAAACCCTTGTTTGTAGAACCCTTGAATACCTAACCCTTATTATTTCACCATTATTTGAGACCTATTCCATTGGATCTATCTCTTCTCCCTTATCATATTCATCCATATCATTTTTCAAAAAAAAATTTGACCCCGCCCGCCCCTTTTCAGTTCACCCATCCTCATGGCCCATACCCGTAGCCAAGACCTGGAAGCTCGCTTCAACACCTTGCAATATGGTTTCCTCAAGACCCAAAAAGAAGTGAAACAACTCAATGCCACTGTTTCCTCCATCGATACATCCATAAATACAACCATAAATACAACCATGTAGTCCTCAATGGAGGAAGTCAAACAAGAACTGACCACCCAGCTTGAATCTATCTTTGCATCACTCTGCACCAAACTAAAGATCCCTACAGATGACCCTTTCTCTGACACACCTCCAAATACTGAAGGTGAAAATTCCTCCCATTCCCATACCTTTTAGCACCATCACTTTCAACGTGACCTACGCCTTCCACGGGTGGATGTGACCAAATTTGATGGCTCAGACCCCATTAGTTGGGTAACCCAAATGGAACATTATTTCTCTTTATACGGCATTACAAATGACTTGGCCAAACTCTGGTATGGTGTTCTCCATCTAGATCAAGAACATTGTCAATGGTGGCAATGGAGAAAAACTTCCCTTCAAGGGTATATTACTTGGACCCAATTTGTGACTGAGCTTTATGAACGCTTTGACACTGACACCGACCATTTGGGCCATTTGACAAAGTTGAAACAATCAGAAACAGTAGAAGACTTCATAGCTACCTTTGAGCACTTGGATTTTTGAACAGAAGGCATGACTGATGCTTTCTTTCAAGAGTGTTTTATCAGTGGCCTCAAGGATGAGATTTGGGCCCATGTCCTCATGGCTCGACCTTCGAGTTGGGTGGAGGCTACTAAAAAAGATAAAGAAGTACAATAGGTTGTATCCTCTCAAAACTGTAAACCCTCCTTTATCCCTCGCCCTAAACTCGTAAATCCCACTACTCCCTCTGCTCCATTAAAGATCCAAAAATTGACCAGGGTTGAAATGGCTGAACGCCAACTCAAAGGCCTTTGTTATAATTGTGATGAAAAATATTTCCCAGGCCACAAGTTTAAAGAACAAAAGATTTTTATGGACATCTCTGAGGATATTTCGGAAGAGGATGTTGAAACTCCACTTGTGTCTGAGTCACCTAAAATCACTAACATAACCCCTCCCTTAGACCCTCCCAAAGTGGAAATGATCATTTTCCTCAATTCTCTCACTGGCTTCTCCGCCCCCCAAACCCTCAAGTTAATTAGTTACATCAAGCATCGAAAGGTCATCATTCTGGTTGATAGTGGAAGCACCCATAATTTTATTCATCACTACATTTCCCAAGAAACGCATTGCTACATCCATGCCGTCAACAATTTCCAAATCATGATTGCCAATGGTGGTTCCATGAAATGTGGAGGGCGCTATGAAAATGTGTGTCTCCAAATCGGTAACTACCACCTAAAATCCCATATGTTTTCTATAGACATGGGCGGTTGTGACATTGTGTTGGGTGCAGACTAGCTAAGGACTTTGGGTCCCATTCTCATGGATTTTAAGGAATTAACCATGAAATTCGACCAGGAAGGCCACCAATATAAATTCCAAGGGATCACTTCTAGTTCACCTGAGGTCATTAGTTCCCATTGCATGGAAAAGCTGCTAAAAAATGGTCATTCTGGTGTCATATCCCAACTCCATGCCATACAAGCAACAGAGACACCCCCTGTGCCGCAAGACCTCCAAGCCCTCCTTTCTAAACATCAAATGGTATTTTCCACTCCCCAAGGACTCCCTCCTTCCCAGGGTGTTCATGATCATTTCATTCCATTTTCACAAAAAAATAAAATCGAGAAAATGGTCCAGGAACTCCTTAATGCAGGCATTATTCGCCCTAGTACGAGCCCTTACTCTTCTCCTATAGTCATGGTCCTGAAGAAAGAAGGTTCTTGGAGAATGTGTCCTGACTTCTGTGCCCTCAACAAACTGACCATTAAAGACAAATTTCCCATTCCTGTCATTGATGACCTCCTAGATGAATTGAGTGGCACCCGATTCTTTACTAAACTTGATCTTCACTCGGGCTATCACCAGATGCGTATGAAAGAGGCCAACATTCCCAAGATGACCTTTCAAACTCATGAGGGCCACTATGAGTTTTTGGTCATGCCCTTTGGCTTGTGTAATTCCCCCTCCACCTTCCAAAGCCTTATGAATCATGTCTTCCATCCCTTTCTCCGTCATTTTTTCTTAGTTTTCTTTGATGATATCCTCATCTATAGAAAAACCTGGATAGACCATCTTACTCATGTGGATCGATTTCTCCATCTACTCTCTCAGCACCAACTTTTCCTGAAACAGTGTAAATGTGCTTTTGGTGCCTCAGAAGTAGAATACTTGGGTAATCTGGTTGGAAAGGATGGCGTCAGGGTGGATCTGAAAAATATTGAAGCTATGAAAGACTGGCCGCACCCATAGACTCTCAAAAGATTGTGTGGATTTATGGGCTTAACAGGGTATTATCACAAGTTTGTTAAGAATTATGGAAAGATTGTAGCACCTCTCACTGCTCTCCTAAAAAATAACTCTTTCACCTAGACTCCAGTCGCTGCTCAAGATTTCCAAACCTTGAATATGGCCATGTGTACCACTCTGGTTCTAGCCCTTCCTGATTTCACAAAGACCTTTGTGTTGGAATGTGATGCCTTAGGGAAAGGAATCGATGTTGTCCTTATGCAAGAGGGTTGACCTTTGGACTTCACCAGCAAGCAACTATCTGAAAGGAATCTGGGCAAACCCATCTATGAAATGGAAATGTTGGCTATTCTTCATTCCATTGATCTGTGGCACCCTTATCTCTTGGGGCAACATTTCCAAATTAAGACAGACCATCAAAGCCTCAAGTACTTTATGGAACAATGCATTTCCTCCCTGGAGCAACAAAAATGGGTGACTAAGCTCTTTGGATATGATTATGAGATCATTTACAAGAAAGGAAAAGATAATGTGGTGGTGGATGCACTGTCCCAAAAATATGAAGAAGAAGGATCCCTTTTTTCTCTTTCCTTCATTATACCAGATTGGCTCCAAGATGTTCGCCAGGAATGGCTACAAGATCCCAAAAGTTCGCATCTGATCCAACAATTGCAGACCAATGCTCCAGCACCCCCAGGGTACTCTTGGCTCCAGGATGAGCTTCGATACAAGGCCGTTTGTATTTAACTAAACAATCAAAGCTTAAATCCATGGTACTTTTTGAGCTTCATGCTACACCCACAGCGGGGCACTCCGGGTTCACCAAAACCTATGACAGGGTCAAACGTTATTTTTTCTGGGATGGTACGAAACAAGACATTCGTAATTTTGTCGCTGAATGTGATGTGTGTCAACGCAATAAGGGAGAAACAGTAAAATCTCCGAGCACACTACAACCGCTTCCAATTCCACCTGCTATTTGGAACGATATCTCTATGGAATTTATTGCCGGCTTACCCAAATTGAGAAATAAATCAGTCATAATGGTGGTTGTGGATCGCCTTTCCAAGTATGCTCATTTTTGCTCTCTTCAACACCCATTTACTACATCCATGGTGGATCAAATTTTCATGGACCAAGTCTTCAAGCTTCATGGCATGTCGCACTCTATTGTTTCTGATCGTGACCCAACTTTCACAAGCAATTTTTGGCAAGAACTGTTCAAGCTACAGGGCACCAAATTGCATCTCAACATCGCTTATCATCCCCAGACTGATGGTCAAACGAAATTTGTCAACAAGTGTTTGGAAAGATATCTGAGGTGTTTTTCCTCTGAAAAGAAAAACCAGTGGGCTCATTGGTTACCCCTAGCTGAATGGTGGTACAACACTTCCTACCATACAACTACACACATGACTCCTTTTGAAGCGATATATGGACAGAATCCACCTTCAGTTCTCTCATACTTACCTGGTACCTCGAAGGTCCAGGCGATTGACCAAACACTCACAGTTCGAGAGGATATTCTCCGTACCCTCAAAGAGAACTTGGTCATGGAACAGAATTGCATGAAGCAACAAGCAGATCAAGGTTGCTCTGAACGTCAATTTGCAGAAGGGGATCAGGTGTTTCTGCGACTACAACCATAAAAGAAAACTTCCCTAAAGGCCGAGCATTGTCAGAAGCTAGTGCCCAAATTTTATGGTCCTTATACAGTTCTCAAGCATGTGGGACAAGTTGCCTATCAGTTAGCTCTGCCTAATCATTCGAAGCTACATCTTGTTTTTCATGTTTCATGCTTAAAGAAGGTGATTGGAACTAGGTGCCAAATTCAAACCAACCTTCCTGAGTTAGCTGAAGAAGGATCCATTTGGCTACAACCAGAAGTAGTTTTGGACCAATGTGAGCGTCACCTGCGTCAAAGAACCATCAAGGAAGTGCTAGTCTAGTGGAAATATACAACTCCAGCAGATGCCACTTGGGAACTAGCTACCATTCTGCAGCAGTTTCCACATCTCAAGCCTTGAGGACAAGGTTGTTTTTAAGGGGGCAGACATGTTAGGGTCCTAACCTGCACATAGGTAGAGAAATATATTAGGATGTAATAAAGGTCAATATTAATAAGGCATTTCAATAAAATAGAATAAGGCGGATGTAAGAAGACCTAATAGAAGCTTCTGCTTCTAGAAGGATATTCCTCTAGATGCTTCTCTTGATAGACATATTTAGTATAAATAAGGGTCGAGGGTATGAAAACCCTAGCTTGGAGATTATTGTAACAGAGCACTACTCAACTAGAGGTTTCCCCCTCGAAGAGGCCCGTGAACATTGCTTTCTGAGTAAAAGTGATATTTCTGTTGTTGTTCTTATGTCATTTCTGTGTTATTGTGGAGATTATGCTGGTTATATTACTGTTATTCTGCCATTTCTAGCATTTTATTTATGTTCTGCATACTTTTTATATCTGGTATATTACATATTCCTTATCTCTTTTAGTAGCATCCACCCAACTCTGAGGTCGAGCCATGAGGACATGGGAACGAATCTCATGCTTCAGGCCACTGATAAAACATTCTCAGAAAAAAAAACATCAAACATTCCCTTTGTATGAAAAGCCAATCGCTCAAAAGAGACTATGAATTCTTCCACTGTGCCTGATTATTTCAACTTTGTCAAATGACCTAAATTTTTGGTGTCAGTGTCAAAGCGTTCATAAATCTCTGCCACAAAGTGTTTCCAAGCCACATACCCTGGGCGGGCATTTTTTCTCCATTGCCACCATTGCCAACATTCTTGATCTAGATGGAGAACACCATATCGAAGTTTGTCCAACTCATCCGTAATGCCATAAAAAGAGAAATAATGTTCCATTTGAGTTACCCAACAAGTGGGATCTGAGCCATCAAATTTGGTCACATCCACACGTGGAAGGCGTAGGTCACACTAAAAGTGACGAGGCTGAAAATTATGGGAATGAGAGGAATTTTCACCTTCGGTTTGCAAAGGTGGGTCAAAGGAGGGACGATCTGTAGGGATATGCAGCTTGGCGCAAATCATCGTAGTGAAGGATTCAATCTAGGTAGCAAGGTCTTGTTTGAGGTCCTCTATTTTGGCGTTGATGGAGGAATGCGTGTTTTTATTGATGGTGGAAACATTGGCACTGAGTTGTCTCACTTCTTGTTGGGTTTCTATGAAATTAGAGAGCAAGGCATTGAAGCGAGTGTTGTGGGTGGCAAATCCCTCCTACGGAATAACATTAAGGGTTTTATCATGCATGCAAAAATGACCTAAAGTCTCCTACTTCTTGCCAACATCCCCAATCATGAACCCATTATTCATATGAAAATACAAGGTTAAAGAGATCAAGTTACTGTACCTCAGTTTCCGTGTTTGATGTCGATCCCTTTAACGTTTGGTCGCTCCTTAACTGAAACTCTCCTGCCAATGCTGACCTGCATTCATAAAATACAAACAAAAAACTCCACATGCAGATGATCTTTAAACTAATGGGTTAGAGATTCTATCAATATATAACCAAATTTAAATATTGACAATCTCATATGGTGGGACGGGAAAAGTACTTCTTTTATTAATCTCACAAGAGTAACCTTACAATAGTGAGATCGGCCACTGCTCCTTGAATCTGGTCCTGGGATCCTCTTCAATTGTGCTCCAACTGCTTCTGTATATGATTCTCTTCACACAATAGTTGCAAAAGGTTGGGGCAAGGGAAATGCTAAATCGGGTATAGTTTCTTTGCTATGATTTTCCTCCTTTCAAATGGGATCCCTACCCCTTCTTTTATAGGCTAGAAAGGGCTAGGTATTTGGTTGAGTGACTGGCTATGGGCGGTCAAATGGTTTAGTTAAATTACCCAAAACTGTTTGTTTCGTCTGCAACTTTCCATTTTTCGTGCTTTTTAGGTATATGCAGGATGTAGTGGGTCAGCCAATGTACACACTCATGCAGTAGTGGAGTAGGGCGTGTATGCCTTCAAAAAGGGTGTTTTTTAAGAAGCTGTTCAGTAGTGGCTTGGCAAAGAAGACAAATGAGATGGCCTGATGTGAGATAAGCATGCCTAGTGCAATTTAGGGTTATAACAAATGCCCCCTAATGTGTGAGGTTAGAAGAGCATCTGATGGCCGAAATACATTATCAATCTTCACCAACGTACCAAACAAGTGAGCCCAAGAACCAGAATTCAGGAGGTGCCATCTGCAAAATAACAATTGTCTCACCGAGGCAGGCATACCCATGCTCGGAATGAAATAAAATCATGGGTACCAATCAAATACATTGTAGATCCATGTCATATAACTATATAAAGTGTAGCCGCGAGCAATACACAACAGATCTACATCTCGAAATAAAAAAGATATACATGTATAGTATCCATCTTCAAGAAGCGAATAAGGCCTGATGGCTAGATATGAGGCCTTCAGAGCTCAAGCAACAACTTCAAAATATTCACATCTCAGGTAGGAGTGTAATATGAGTGTACGACTTCACTACCCAGAGGTCTTCGATGACTTTTCAGGAACGGACTAGAGGATTTTGACGATCAGGTTGAGGGCTTCATGGATTTCGAACAAAGACTTGATTAGGCTTTTGGGATGACCTGGCATGAGGGTAAGAGACATTCTACAGAGGGGGCCAACTCAAGATTGATAATAACTTCCCTTAGAAAATAGCACGAAAAAAGATGAGACTTAGGAATCATGATATTTTGACATAAGTTCACGATGCAGGAGGCACCGCAAACTCTCCATATGTTTGGAAGAATAACCAAATGGAGGAGAACACATCTCTTGTTGGCCTTTGACCAAGTTTTGGAGTTACTTGGTCATGTTTGACCATTTTTGGACTTCGAAAGCATGTCGAAGACGAGTGCCAAGCGAAGCAGAGATCATGGGATCATGACCCACCTTTGGGTTTTGGGACAATGTAATGGGATAGGGATGTTGGCCTGTGGGTTTACCCACGCTTAGGCCCACTTTTGTAATGTATGAATAGACATGTAGGCATCTAGTAAACTATCTAAGGATTGTATCTATGTGATATAGGCTATGTTCCAAGTGGGATCTATGTGATCAAGGGGTTGTGCATCTTGTAAGACTTGCAGAGCTTAGTGCAAGTCCCTGTGTGGAGATATAGAAGGCTTTGTGTTGTAACGCAAGGAAGAAGGATTTAGCGAGATGCGCAGATCTTATGTCCTGTTCACAGGAGGGTTTTGGTATCTTTGTGCCTGTAACCTATTAGAGACACTAATAAAGAAGAAGAGTTGGTGGATGTAGCCCCAGGGTTAGGGTGAACCACGTAAATATGTGTGTTATGCTTTGTGCTTTGACTTGATGTGTTCATCTCTGCTTATGCTAAGTGATTTGGCGTATTTAGATAGATCCACTTATGCTTTATGCCTCTTAAGATGTGTGTGAATGTTAGATCTGACATGTCTGAAGAAGCTTAGTGCTGATCTACTGGATTTGATATCTTTTACTATTGCTAAGTGCTGAAATACATTAGATCTAAGTGAATGTTGCAGTGCTCTATGCTATCTATGAAGTGTAATAAGGGTTGAATATTCATGAATGATCGATACTAAGTTCTCTGTAAGCAATATAATCACAGATCTATGTCTCGGCTAAGGTTGTAGACACTTGAGTCCTGCAACCACCCCTACCTCTACCTCGGGTAAGACTTCATCTGCTTCCTAGGTGTTGCCGAAAGGGCCGGTAGTTAGGGTTTTTTTGGTGCGCTCTTGTAGCGTTGAACACTGGGTCTGCCCCTATGCCAACAAATGGTTCCGTTGTCGGGACTGAAATTGTGATTGTTGGGAACTAAGGGAGAAGAAGCTTTGTGAAAAAGGGTTGAACTAGAAGTCTTGTGTGAAGATCTGTGACCTAGTGTGCAGTATTCTACTTGATTTATAAATCTCCATGCTAAGGAAAAGAGGTCGGATCTGAAGAAAAGAAGCAAGATCTGAATGCTTTGTGCTCTAAGAAAGGTAAAAGTGGAAGTTTCTTAAGAAAAGAGGTCAGATCTGCAGAAAAGAGGTAAGATCTATAATCTTTGTGCTCTACTAAAGGTAAGAATAGTTAAAAGTTCTTAGATATGGAAGCTTTGTGCTCTATAGAAGTAAGATAAGTGGAAATTTTTGTTTCTAAAGTATGGATCTACGTATGTTTGATAGATTCTATCCTAGCTTAAAAACTAGGGCATTAATAGATGAAAGAAAATTTGATACGAATAGATATGATAAGAATAATGATAGATATATTATACCCATGATCCATATGGATATCGGTGGCCACCCACCTTTTCCAACTAGCTCAAAACAGTTTTCTGACAATTTTGACAATTTACTATTTTTAGCAGTTTTAACTTCCGGGGCCATTTTGAGGGCCTAAATGAAGGTTTTTCAGGATTGAGTTCCTCAATGATATCTAAAAGAATGCTTGATCCCCCAAAATGAATCTCCTTGACAATACCTTTCCAACGGGCTATCACACACCTAAAACGGAGATCGTATGCAAAAGTTACGACGCCGGGAAGTTGATGTACTAACTTACCCAAACGGGGCCCACATGACTTTTGGCGCTTCATCTCCTAGGGTTAGGTTTTTGGATGTATATGGTTTTTGGCATTCTTGTTTATTTTAGAAAGGCCTTCAGAGCCTCATTGTAATCTTCTTCTTGCGAATGTGTGCAACCGTCACATCTCTTCTCAGAGATAAGCTGCCACCATTCCAACAAGCTTGTTTCCGCTACATTTTACAGTTTCAACTTATTTCATTATTGAATAGAAAACCAGTTTTATTGTATCTCTGTTATTTTGTGTTAAGAACCTGTTAATAATCTGTATTCATTTTGTTCTACTCATAAAATCCAGATCAATGGTATCAGAGTGGTCTGCTCCTTTTCATCTTAATGCATGTCCCCAACGAGGTCGAAGTACAAAGAGTTGGGTCTCGAGCTTGTTTCTCTTGAGGACAGAAGCTCTCGCACACCCAAGCAACCTCTCATGGAAGGAGAAAAGAAAGATGATGAGATAGGAGATACTTTCAAACTGTTGATTGAGGAATCCCTCATGCAATAGAGGAACGAGATGATGGATAGTTTCGTGCAAATCCATCGGCGGTTACCAACAGGCGACGCATCTTCTTCGAACGGAGGCATCGTCCCCTTAAAGATACAAATAAACTTTGATATTCCTATATTTTAATGTCAGATAGATGCGGATGCTATAGACAAGTGGTTGAATCTACTAGAAGGGTATTTTTCTGTCCATAACTTTTCGAATAGAGAAAATATTACTTTTGCGCTCCTCAAAGCTATTCCCCATGTCAAAGATTGGTGGGAAACTTTTTGTGAGAAAAAGGAAATAGAGGAAACCTCATTATTTTCAGTCACGACCACCTGGGAATCCTCCATGGATGCTATTAAGGAACAATACTACCATGTCGAAATTTATAATGACCTGTATACCAAATGGACCACACTGCGGCAAGAAAGAGACCAAGCAGTGTCTGATTTCACAAATATCTTCCATACCTTGCGCACCAAGATGGGTATCAAATATTCAGAGAGACATCTGGTGCTCAAGTATCATGGTGCTCTGCATAGATACATCTAGATCAAAATTTCATTTTTGGACATCTCGTCCTTGAGCGTGGCCTACCGATATGCCGTCAAAATCGAGCAGAAGCTCAAACAAAAGACGTGGCAATTTGGGCCTGGGAACCCCTTACAAAAAAAGCTGGGAAAGGGAAACCCCAACCCACAAAACAAAGGACAGAGCAAAGATGGACAGTATCAGGACAACCAGTCCAAGCCGCAAGCAAAGAAGGACACTGGAAAGACAAAGAAAGATACCAGGAAGTGGTGCGACTTCCATAAGTGCCCTTGGCATAAAACTGCTGACTGCCGCTCAAAGCAGTCATTGGTGGCCGAAGTGAAAGCCTCTGAATCAGATGCAGATTCTGAATCTGAGCCAGAACAAGAAAGGAGAAGACGGATCATTGACATGGAACCCAGTGCCACTGTTGCTACCACCAAGATCCAGCCTGGTGAACCAGACGAGCCAGAAGAATGAGAGCACCTCTTCCATTCACAGATGTGGGTAAAAGGCACCCCGTTGCACTTCATCATTGATAGAAGTAGCCAAAAGAACCTCATCTCAGTAGAGTTCATCAAGCGACTTGCCCTACCAACAATGTCGCACCCACAACCCTACACCATTGGATGGCTCTGCTAAGGAAGCGATCTTCGCGTCAGCCAATAGTGTCGACTGTCGTACGACATCAAGCCCTTCAAAGACGAGGTATTATGTGATTCTTCTCCTCTCGAAGTTTGTGATGTTCTTTTGGGCCAACCTTATTTATGGAAACGTCATGCTGTATATGAGTCTAGGACTCGTAGTGTTATTATTACTTTGAATAGGAAATTGTACAGGATACCCGAGGCAGTCCCACCTAGTGTTATATCCTTGATATCTACTAAGCAATGCAAGAAGGTCATCTCTCAGATGGGGAATTTTGTCTTCTTCATGATTCGCTCTCAAAATGAGAGAAAGATCACAACCACATCTAGGGTCTCTGCGGCCAACCTATCCACACAACAGAAGCAAGTAGATAATGTCATGGAAGAATACTCAGATATCTTCTCCTCACCTACAGGGGTACCTCTTCACTACCAGGTCAAGCACCCCATCGATCTGACCCCCGACACACTGCTTCCCAATGGGCCAGTCTATCTCCGCTCTTTGTTAGAGAATGAGGATATCAAGCGACAGATCTAAGAACTTCTCCACAAGGGGCACATTCGTCCCATCTCATCACCTTGCGGGAGCCCAATCATGCTGGTACAGAATAAAGATGGAACTTGGTGACTCTGTATTGATTACTGGGCTCTGAATAAAATCACAGTCAGAAACCAGTACCTGATTCCTCGAATCGACTACCTCATTGATCAAATCACGGGGGCCAAATAATTCAGTAAGATTGATCTGAAGTTTGGCTACCACCAAGTCCTGATAGAATAGATAGATGTATGGAATACCGGCTTCAAGTCAAAGGAAGGCCTTTTTGAATGGTTGGTCATGCCCTTTGGTTTGAAAAATGCTCCAGCCACTTTCATGAGGATGATGGATGATATCCTGCAACCATTCACCAATAATTTTGTAGTGGTGTATTTGGATGAAATTCTAATTTACAATAAGACTTGGGTCAAACACTTGCAACATATTCAGCAGGTTCTGCACACCCTGCGGCAGCACAAGCTGTTAGCACTGAAATTTCGTCTGCACATGGCGACAAGAACTCCACATCATCTGCACATAGCGACAAGAACTCTACATCATCAAAACAGCAATGAAGTCATTCATGGCACTAGTCACAGCATTCCAGAAGGGTCAAATACTATACAAAAATTGAAAGACACTTCACATCATA
>JASDQU010293253.1:0-14297 GCA_032191745.1 Picea mariana
TTTTGGGAATTAAAGCTATGAAAGTGGAGTTTAGGCTTTGTGGTATTCTCCTTGAAACTCTGGTGTCCTCTACCAACTTTAGAAAATCATGTCCCAGAAGCTCATAAAACCCAGAAATAATTCAATAGTCCAACCATCTCGACCTCGGCTTTTGTCTTTTTGAAAGCTATGAAGAAGTTCTTTTAATTTTTATTATGTTACTTCTTCCATCAATAATATATTATCTTCTTCATCTACAAATCTTGGAAATAGTTGAGCCATTCAGACCACTTCTTCTATGGTTGCTTGGTTTTCTGCTTTAAAGAGATCTTGAATTTTTTTTTTCCCCAACCTTGACATTCCTCCAAAAGAGTTCTCCAGATTTATTTCCTAGTCTCTCAGCTACCAGATGGTATTGACACTCCTCCTTCCTTTAACAAATTCTTGTAAAAACTATGTACTCTCATCTCCACTTGCCATCCATGTAGCTCAGACTCAATTTCTTTTAGTTCCTTGTCTTCATTTTGTCTTTTTTTGGAAATCCCAAGGCTTTACTTTCTCTTTCATCCTTTTTAAGTTTTCTGCAAAATGAAAGGGTGTCGACTAGTGGCTATCCCAGTGAAAGAGTGTCCAATTCTCTTTTACAAGATTAATGAAAGAATCATCCTCTAGCCAAGTCTTGTTAAATTTAAAAGGACTAGCTGGATTTTTGGAGCCCTGTCTGAACTCAAAGAAGATTGGTTAATGATCAGATATACCCCCGCTGCCAATCCACTATTTCATTGTCAATTAATTTTCTAGAAGAGAGTCAACTATCAAAAACCGATCCAACCTTTTAGCTACTTCATCCTCCCCCACCAAGTTGTTTCTCCAGGTAGGTTTGAGTAAGGTGGGTTCGATGTCAATTAGTTTGCAATCGGAATTTTTTTGACCAAAGTAGCCTGCCAACGTATCAACTCTAGTGTGTAAACCCCAGACTTCAGAGAGTCCCAAGGAGAAATTTAAATCTCCCCCTAAGATTACCAAGTGGTCTTTCAGAAAATACTTGTTGAAGAGAGTGTACCAGAAAGGGTTTTTGTTCTGATAAGGGCCATAAACGTTTAGAATGTGTAGATATTCCCTTAACTCCAGAGCTGAAATAGTAATACCTAGCCCATAATCCATACCCAGACATTTGAGATTTGAATAGATGGGTATTCCATCCTATCGCCAATCCCCCAGATCTTCCCAAGGAATCAAAGGTTTCAAAATCCCAACCAGGAATTAGCAACTCCAATCTAGTGTTTACCTCTTCTCCTTCCCCCAGGGTTTCTTGTAACAACAATACATCAGGGTGCTCAGAGAAAATCACCCTTTTTAATGTTGGTTTTTTTAGGGGATCGACCAAACCCCTGCAATTATAAGACATGCACTTCATCCATAAAACTTTCCCTGGGTCCACACTGCTCTAAGCACCCTTTCAATTGACTATTTTTTCCCCGCCAGGAGGTCATACCTGGCTTTGGTTTGTTCTTTTGAAATTAAGGATTTCCTCCCTTGGCCTCCTCTATCCAGTGTCGAAATCACTTCCTTGTCCAGGCCTCCTGAGGGTGTGGTTTTATGTTGGGATCTAAGAAAATAACTGTTAGAAGAGTTTTCAGAGGACTTTGAAGATGAAGAGGAAACGTCCTCGACACAATAGAGCCGCTTTGGGGTTGGGGGATCTCCCGGTGATAAATCCAACTTAGAAGTGTCCGAGCGTTTGTGGGCAAGAAGTGGGGGGTTGGTGTCGAGCGACATGCTTTTGAGAGCCTCCAACCACTCATTGCCTTCTAAAGTTAAATTTTTAATTAAAACAATAATAGGAGGAGAAAGAGGTAAAGGATTACTAAAGGCCAATTTCCTTGTGTTTCCCATCCCGGACTTGATAATGCTTAAAAACTTGGGCCCTTTCAACGCTTTGTTGTCCCTTTCAGGTGGGGCTTCTTGTATTTCCTACAAAGGAACACCTTATTCTATAGCTTTAGGCCGCCTTAATTCCATTGAGTCTTGGGCATCATCACTGGGAGATCATGTATGACTTCTCTCCTCCTCCTGTAACACTCTCTTTCCTTTTTCTCTTTTGAGACCCTTTTCTCTGGTTCTTAAAGGCAAGTGACAATTCATCACCAAATGACCATACTGATGGCATCTTCAACATCTGAATGGGACATTTTCATAGTCCAGGATCTGGGAGTGGGTGTAGCTTCCCCATCTCAAATCGACTTCTTCTCCTAGCCCTTCTCTATCATTCAAATTGACTAAAATCCTTGCCACTTTTCTTTGTTTAGTTTCTTCAAAGGTCATATCAACTTCTAAGAAGTCCCCCAAGAAATTTCCGATTGCTTTGAAATGTTCCAAAGACAAAAAATGTAAAGGCAGTGCCAGAAGGCAAACCCAAACCATAATTTTATCCATTTTCTCTCGACTGGCATAAAAAAAGGGGCTCCATGTCTTTAAAAGTAGTGGTGAATTGTTAACACTTCAAGTTTTTCCTAGAACCCATTTTGCATGATCTGGTTGTAGAAAGTTAAAAGCAAACTAGTTCCTATTTAGTTTGATGATCTCTAGGGCGTAACCAAGATGCTCCTTCCATGTGAAATGCACCCAATCGATGATAGATTTGAGAGAAAAAATTCTTCCACTTTCTCTCCCTACAAGAGTTTGATTTTCCATTTGTATAACTTGATTCAAACCCATGTCCTCCCCGAGAACCATGCTCCCCAATTTTCCTTTAGTTTTTAAGCATTTTCTCTTTTGTCTTTGTCCTTCGCTTTTCCTTCTCCTTTGATACCAAAAACCTTCATCATAAGTTGTATTCCTCTAGGTAGTCTAAGAAAATCCACCTATTTTCTTAGTCCAGACAAAACCATGATGTTCTTCTATGTCTAGGAAAGCCGAAATAAAGACGTTTGTGGTTGTAGACTTCACAAAATCCTCCTGTGCGCCTGGGAGATGTGAAATGAAAATATCTGCACTGCGTTGACCTAAATCTACCTCTGAAGATAACTTTGACCCATGATACTTTAATCCTCTTCTAGGATCTTCTTGACTGAAATAGGGTGAAGAAAGGATAAAACCACCTTCTGCTTGTGAAATCCAATCGAAAGAAAGATCTTCTTGAAGGCTAAGTGAGGGTGATAAACCTCCTTCTGTGTGAAATGAATCAGATGGAAAAAACCATGGGAATTCCCCAAAACAACCCTCAAATACCTCTTCACCAAAAGAAGGCTGAAAGAGTGTATGTGAAAGCAACTTACCAGGAAGTGGAGGAATTTCCTTGTCAAAAACCAGAAGTTTTTTTTCCAGACTTCTTGTCTCCCCCTTCCCATCTACTCGATCCCCAATTCTTCCACTTGTTTCCAACCACTCCTCATCCCTGACCAAATGGTCACCCATGGTGGCCACGTGTTGAATGTTCTCCTTCATTTCAGACCCTCGAAGCTCCACGACCACCATACCTCATGCTTGCCAGAAAAAACAACATTGCAAAAGATCCCACTACCCCACTTTGTGCTTGCTGGAAAAAGAGCGACCATAGGAGGTCCCGCGAGAAGACCTCTCAACTAGCCTTAACCGCAGTCCTTTGTCTGCACACCGTAGACCGGAAAGCCTAACCACAGTCCTTGACCGCACACCGGAAACTAACCACAGAGTCCATCCCGCTCCCAAGAGATCCTCTTCAAAGAATCCCACACATGATTATATTCAACATTAAAAAAACAAAAATTCACCTTCTCATTAAGAATGCCAAAAATGATTATATTCAACATTCATGTCATGTACACATATGTATGTATACATAGTTATTTATTTTTTAGTTAATTTCTTGTTATCACATAATGTAACGTAACATTATCTGACAACATCTCGCATACTAAGTTGTAGAGCACATAGATACTCTTGGTTCTCTAGGCGATTTTTATTTGATTAATATATCTACTCTATCTTATTTTGTAATCTCCAAATTATAGATTAATGCAATCAACCGATAGCTATAGTCCACTACAAAAAGTAGAGGTAAAAAATAAATTAAAAATTACAACATTATTACAAATGTATATTGATTATTTTTTCAAATTGTTTTTTTGTAATTTATTTTCCCTCGAAAAAAGCCTAAATTCTATTTCACTAAATAAATAATTTTATTCCATAGGCACCCAGGGAACAGATAGATTTTTTTTTTAATGTAAATTTATTAAAAAAATAATTAAATAATTTCCACCTAACACCACTTTTGATTTAGGAGTCAATTTCAATGTTTTTTTTGGTAATGGTATATATTTTCAAATCCACAGTTCCAATCAATCCATAGTTTTAACTCCGAAAATAAAGTTGGTCCTACCAGTAGCACCACTTTTTTTGGAGGTGGCTAAAATTGCGACTTTTTTGAAATTGTTGAAATCGTTGCTGATCCGAATTTTAGGGGGTATATGGTCTAAATTCGGATGCAAAAGTCATAAATATATAAAGCTAATAGATTGACCATGTATACGCCCACGTCCTTGTTAATTAATTGGGCTAACATGTTTCCCATATGGGTCAAAGAAGAGTCTCACCTCTAAAACTAATTACTAGTAAATCACTCAGAGCTAATTAATCTCACAATGAACAATAGAAAATATGAGGGAATCCAAAATGAGTAACTTGATATTATGATACGGCTTGCTAGGCATTTATAGAAAATTACAAAATGGTCCATTGGACAAAGTAAAAAAGAGCTCATTAAATGAGTCTATATTATTAGTATAATTAACTACCCAACTAACTAAGTAGTGGAAAATAAATATCACTGATCCAGATCTCGGGGGCTGAGATCTGGATAGTTTGAATGTCGAGAGAGGAGGATCTTAGATGTGTCAATCTTGCATGAAAATAAGCATGGACAAAAAAATATTTAAATGAAGTACTTGGGAGGTGAGGCTCAAAGAGGAGCCTCACTTCTAAAACTAATTACTAGTAAAACACTCGGAGATAATTAATCTCACAATAAACAATAGAAAATATGAGAGAATCCAAAATGAGTAACTTGATATTATGAGAAGGATTCTTAGGCCTTTATGTAGCATTACAAAATGGTCCATTGGACAAAGTAAAAAAGAGCTCATTAAATGAGTCTCTATTATTAATATAATAAATCTAACTACCCAACTAACTAAGTAGTGGAAAATAAAACCCAATACAATAATGTAAAGAACTCATTAAATGAGTCTTTATTATCATAATAATAGATCTAACTACCCAACTAAGTAAGTAGTGGAAAATAAAACCCAATACAATAATGGAGAGGTGGGACTCTTTTTGACCCATATGGACAACCTGTTAGCTCAATTAATTAACGAGGAGGTGGGTATCTACATGGTCAATCTATTATCTTTATAGCTTTATGATTTCTACGTTCGAATTTAGACCATATAACAGATAAAATTCAGATCATTCATCCCCCCTTAGAAAATGATGGTCCCCATCATTTAACCCATGCTACAAAGAGACTCATGAGTACAATGTTCTAATTCTCAATGAAGGGAAGGGTTTTGTGTGGTTGAACCATAACCGTTTACATTAATAAAAAAATGGAAAACACATGACTTTGGAGGCTTTAAATCATCTTCTACAAATTTATTAAAAACTTCTGCTATAGGTGATGAAATCCAATTCCATCGAAGACCCATTAGAGCTACTGAATATATATTTCCATCGATATATGAAAATTTTTCTGAGGTGGCCCATGGAGTGAGAAAAAACAAGCCAAAGTTGAAGGGCACGCAATCACACTGGTTACAAGCATGTGTTTCTCCAAACAAACATATCTCATAAACCAGAGAACAAAATGAAATTCCGTGAAATACCCATTTGAGATATTAAAGATATATTTACAACCATATGTGGAACTCCTTCTTTAGTTTCCTGAGTAGGGAGAAAAATACCATTGAATATGGTGGTAAGGGCAACCTCCTTGGGTTAAATACATGTTAAGATTCAATCGATGATATCTCTCAAACTAGGAAGCCAAATGAGATTCCGTGAAATACCCATTTGAGATATTGAAGATATATTTCCAATGAGCTATGGTAGATCCTCTAAATTTTTTTGTAGAGTTTGGAATACCTATTTGAATTTGGTTGAGTGTAGAGGGCCACAAAGGATGCCAAGGGTTTGTAGAGTAGCATGGGTTGTTGTAGAGGTTGTGGAACCTCCATGGGAAGCATAGAAACCCTGCAAATTTGTTCAAAATTTTGCAGACCAATGGATGTAGTGGATCTATGTATAGATGTAGTGAATCCATGTATGGATGTAGTGAATTCATGTATGGTTCTCCTTATACTAGTGAACGAAGGTCCGAGGGTAAAAAAAAACCCTGTAGTTCGTGTGGACCAACTGTGGTGCTTACAGTGTATGGATCGAGAAATGGATTTTGATAGTACCAAAAGGAGGTTGGTGATTGTTGCAAATGTTTGAACCCGTAGAATGCTTCAAACTTTTGTTTCGATGGAGAACATACCCTTTATATCCACCTGGATGTTGTGTAAGGCATTAGGACAACCCCGAAAGTGAAAAACCTACAATTACAAAGAAATGTCCCCATTATAGAGAAACGTGTTGAAATTAACATTGTCAAGATGAGACAGTTTGAATTTGGAACATGTGGGTTACCACCAATATCCACCTGGATATATCTCTCATACTGCAAAATTCATCCTCTTCACAGTCTCTTCAAAGGATGCATAGAAGGCCCCTACAACCACTGCAACCTCAACACCTTCTATCCAGCAGAAGCAAATTGCAGAAGAGAAAGAAGATATTGTTTCTTCACCTACGAGGGTGCCTACACAATGCCCCGTCAATCCCAGAGACAACAGGTTGGTGGAACATATTCAACCCCGTCGACAAGAGGTTGGTGGAACATATTCAACCTTGCCGACAACAGGTTCGTGAAAGCCTTCCACCGATCACGCAACACAACTTCTCTAACAAGGCATGTGACTCACCAAGATTTAGATTCAGAAAACGTTTTCCCCTCTTCCCTAGGCACTCAATGCAATGGATACCATTTCTTCCTCAGGGGGGAGGATTGATCCAGGTGGATATTGGTGATAGTGTTCAATTCAACACGTTTCTTTGTAATGGATAAATTTCTTTGTAATTGTAGGTTTTGCACTTCAGGGGCTGTCCTAAAGCCCTACACAACATCTAGGTGGGTATTGGTGGCTGCCCACCTATTCCAACTGTCTTATTTTAGAAGTTTTCATGTCATCACATCTTTCTGTACTTCCAGGGCCGTTTTGGGGCCCTAAACAATGTTTTCTCATCTTTCCACAATAAAACTATAGATGAAGTCATATTTTGATGAGATAATGTGTAGTTATTGAAAATGCCTTTCCAACGGGCTATCACATGCCTAAAACGAAGATCGTATGCAAAAGTTATGACCACGAGAAGTTGATGTACTAACTTACCCCAATGGGGCCCACATGACTTTTGGCGTTTCATCTCCTACGGTTAGGTTTTTGGATGTCTAGGGTTTTGGCATTCATGTTTATCATAAAAAAGGCCTTCAAAGCCTCATTGTGGTCATTTTCTTGTGAATGAGTGTAGCCGTCACATCTCTTCTCAAAGATAAAGTTGTTACCATTCTAGCGAGTCTTGCACTCTGTATTTTTACAGTCTTTGTACATTTATTTCATTAATAGAAATCATGTATTGTTGTATCTCTTTGTTTCTGGCAATATTTATGTGTATTTCACTGTAATATCTTTCCTTTCATTTCATTCTGAAAATCATCTGGATTAGTTTTCTTGACAAGACGAAAAAAACCTTAAATTGACCCTCTCTTTTAAGGTTTTTGTCATCTTATTAAGGTAATGATTTCAACGATTTCAAAAAAGTTTCAATTTTAACCGCTTTCAAAAAATGTGGTGCTACCGGTAGCACCACTTTTTGATTAAGAGGTAAAAATAACCACTCTAAAAATGAGAACTTTGGAGATTTCTCGTTAAGTTTGTAACTTTATTCACCAGAATGCACTTTATGTTCCGTGATCCTCATATTGAACTACTTAGAATGTTTTTGAGTTCCTTTTGTGTCTTGGGTTTGAAGCACTTCTCTAATTCATTTGCTTGCTATGACTACAAGTTCGGTCAAATGATCTATAATAATTAGTCATTTTCAATATATATTCTTAACTCTCTTGATAGCCCAACACTTAACTGATTTCTCATGTTACCGTGGGTTTGCGGGTCATAAAAAATTTGCAATATTATTCTCTATACATATGACTGATAAAATCCTATACTTTAACCGTTTTTTAGTTTCTACCGCCAGTCGTCGTAGTTCTACTATCTCTTCATCTCCAAGTCTGATCCTCTGTCACAATACATGTATCACATTGTCACTTTCCCCAAGACATATTTAATGCTAATTTTATGGAGGATAACAACTAATTAAATATTGAAACGACCATTATTAATGGCATACTTCTCAAGGTAATTCTCCATTTATTTCATAATAATCCTCCCATTGAAATAAGTTCTTTGAGTTATATTATCAAAAAAGAATTTACTTTGAAGTTAACTTCTTAAAGTGATTGTACAATAATCTACCAACTTCATCAAAATGACTATGAGAAGAAGAGAATAGTTTTGCGGGGATACTCTGAATTTATTTGGACAAGAGGACCAGAGGTTCCAGTGGTCAAGATCCTATTGGTATTATTCATCATTGTCATTGCTAGAAAGAAACTAAAAAAAATTTTGGACATCCGACATTGCCTTAGTTGGATGTGTACCTGAGGTCTTTGATTCTAGAGAAATAGTTTCCTAGTGTGTTGACAAATTTGATCAAATTTTGAGGACGATTGAACTTCAAGGAAAGTCTCATGTTTCTTTACCACCTACAATTTTCAAAAGAATGTTAAAGCTCTCGGATCCAACAATCACGTTCAAGGGTGATGAAGCCAGACGCTTCTTGAAGGAAAGAGATAATGGACTAGAACTCCTACAAGAATATCTCGAAGATCCTACAACAATGTTGGAGGACCTATAAAAAATTCAGACCAGTTTACTTAAAAATCCTTATCGAAAGATAGTGTTAGCACATTAACTTGTCAAAGCCTTAGGATTTGTGCTTTATACTTTAAGTCTACAAATTTTGCATGTCTCTCCTCCTTTTGCAGACCCGATTGTAAGTTTTCGCTCTCATATTATATTTTTCTTCTGTTTCCCCTCATCCGTTTGATCGACCGGTTTTTCCTTGGTAGCTTGCTCAATAAATATCGGCCATGAACCTCTCTGTTTTCCATAAAATCAATCACTTCTCTCTTTGCCTCTATCGATGATCCTTTTGTTTTCTCAGGCCCCACAATCATCCAAGTAATTGTTTACAGGTCACAGTCGTGAGCACCAAGCGCAACACATGAAGTGGTTTGATGTGGTCTCAAATCAGGCGAGTGGGCAAGGAGCAGTTTTTCGCAGTTTCATGACACAGAGCGGTCAAGGAGAAAAGTCATCGGATCTCGTGAAACGTGAAGTCACGAAATGATCCAGGCCATCCGATCATGAAGAGCCGAGGGTCATTGATCTAAAAATGACAATTTTCAGGGGATCGGGAATCAGGATTTCGGGGTTCTCACCGTTAAGGTGCATCCATAGCCCGAAATCCCAGGACCTGAAAATTCAATGGTTTCAATATGAGCCATTTAAATTAAGGGATGCGTGGTGCCAGATCAACATGATCACGATTTTGTAGATCGAGTTTCAGAAGTGGAACATGGTGTGATACCCCCAGAACACGAAATCGCGAAACATTTGAGAACTGGGCCCGTGGTCTCAACACATGATCACATGAGAAGCAGGTCCAACACTCATCGCTAGCCAGTGTTTCGTGTCGTAAGGGAAAAGATCCTGGCCGTCCATTTTGAAGAAAGATCAAATGTCGATCTCAAAGGGCGTTTCGCGATTTCGGGCTTCGTGATGTTGAAATCAAGTTGGAGTGAATACTCCCGAAAGGAAAAGTCCCGAAAACACCTTTGGATGAAAGCTCCAGGTCATGGCATGAGGTCACATGAAAGATTGGAGCGATAGAGGGGAGTTGCGCCAAAGGTCGAGAGCGCCTGTGTTGAATGTAGAAGGAAGGCAGCATGGCCCGAGGCATCGAGGTCATTTTGAGGAAGTCATGGGCACTGCCTAAAGCATTCCTGGGTGTCAGGCTGCGTCCTGATCCCAATGAAAGTAGTTAATGGAAATGGGGGGAGGTAGTTGAAACCTTGTTTCACCCCGTAAATGGAAAGCATGGAAAAGCTGGTCGTGGAGGCACACTGTCAACCCAAGGCCCCCCTGTCAATGAATTCTCCTGTAAAGCCCATACCAATCCGAGATTGCGTCTGACAGAAGAGTGCAAGTGCGGTTTGACAGAGGAAGATGTAGACACCAAGCCTTGACTATAGTTACCAGAGTGCGCTTCTGGAGGGGGGCAAGTTGATTTGAGTATATATACTCATTTTTATATTTTGTAAAGGTCGATGTTAGAGAAAAGCTCTCGTATTATAAAGTTTTAATGAAGCTCCTGGTTCCTGGTTATGTGTTGTAGCCCGAGACTTCTTTTTTAATAACAGTCAGCCTTCTTATTCCGTATTATTTGCCTCTGTTACTGAGGGAGTTCATGAATGACTGATTCACATGGATTGTTGTGACTGTATTATGTTGAATGTTCGAATGTAATGTTGTTATGATTTCTTTCAATATCTTTGAGATTTGAATCCAAGAGGACCTTGTGTTTAATTTTTTCTTCTTTAGGCTATTGGAAAACCTGATGTTCACAATAAACCTCTACATTTTCCTCACTGAAGTCTTCCTCCTACTCACCCTTACTACAACCTATTGAATGAAGTTAAAGCAATACCTCACCTTCTTATGCATATTAGTCTAGTTTTCTGAGTCAATGACGATAGTTTCTTGAGATTGTGCCCATTTGACCCCTTTATAACCAACCTATGACATATAATTCTGATGGGTATCGGGCTTACTTCTGTAGCAATCCAAAGGTGACTTCTGGTGCTAACATTTCTAGCACTGTTTTCGGGGATGAAATTGAAGATTTTCCCTGGGATTGAACGACAAAGCTTACTAATTCTGAAGGTGCATCAGAACTCAGTACATTTAAGATTGCAATTGTGCACCTGGCGACTCCATTGTGGTGACTCCACTGTTTCAGTTGTGGCTTCGAGAGGTAAACACACGAGGTATACTCCATAGCTGCCGCTAGCAACACCTGAAGCTGACCAAGAGAAAATTATCAGAAAGGGAAAGACCCCTTGAGAAGGTACTTCTACTGTCGAACCAGTTATTTCTGATGATTTCAATTTCCCTCCTGTAGAAACTCCATCATCTTCTTCTCATTCTCCGGTTATACAACTTGTTCGAGTTTCCCGAAGTTTAAAGTTTGGGAGTATTCCTATTAAGTTTTCCCCTTTTGGTTTGGTATTGGAGGGAGAAATCCTTGTCACTCCTCTCTCCCCTGAAATTGTGTCGTGGTTTAGACACAACGCCTCAAGAGATTTTTCTACCCTGGGCTTTACCACCCCTCCTCATATTATTTTTGTTGCTACTACAGAAAGGGAAACCTCTTTTCCCTCAAGCCCTGTAGCCTTTTCTCCAAACCCTCTACTGTGTCCCTTTCCTCCCAGAAACACACCCCAAGTTTCCCCTGTTTGAACTCCTTCCCCTCCTATTTCTCCTCCACCTATTATCCATATGGCAGGAGCAAATCCCCCCATGACTAGAATGGAAGCTATAATAGCTTCTAGGTATGCCCCCCTTGTTTTTCCTCAGTCTCTGAATGCCCTCCCAGCGAATGGATACCTTAAGCAGTTTCCCAAGTTCACAGGAGAGGGAGATGTAACCGTAGAAGAACACCTTGAAGCCTTTTACAGTTTTATAGATCATCATGTTATCATGCATGCAGACATATGGATGACGATTTTTGTTCATAGCCTTGAGGGTGAGGCTAGGAAGTGGTTTAGGGCCTTGCCGCCTAGATCTATCGATGGGATTGAAGCCTTAGGTGAAGCCTTCTTAAAGAATTTGGGGGACATAAAGGATTTCCTTTACTATATTACAGAATTTGGATCACTGAAGAAGAAGGAAGGGGAATCTATTTCTGACTTCTCAAAGAGATTTAATAAAATGTATAGAAAAATTCCCACTCATGTTAAGCCTACATAAACCTCTACATAGATTACATATTCTAGTTCTTTTGACCTTGACTTATGCCTCCTGTTACGAGAAAGGAGAGCTACCTCCTTGGCTCATATGCAAGATGCAACCATTGAAGTAGAATCCAATATTATGGCAGTAAATGAGCTTAGGAGTAAGACTGATAGGGACAGGAAAAAAAGAAGGTCTGAAAATTCAACCTCTTCCTCTACTACCCACCCTCAAGATGATGAGCTTATCAGATTGGTAAAATCTCTTACTGTTGATATGGAGAAGATAAAACTTGAAACAAGACAGGCCTATAGAAACACTCAAAGCGTTGATAAAAGAGGCACCTTCAGGAGACCTAATAGTGCTCCTCATATACTTCCAAGAGATCAAATAGGTCGAGATAGGGATGATCAAAGAATTCAAGCCCCTCTCCAAAATAACCTTGTCACTTATGAGGGAGAAGAGGAAGAGGAAGTTGATCTCGAAATCCATTTTCTTGGGGATACTTCCTCATTTCCCCATTTATCTCAATCTGCATATGAGGAGTCTCTAATGGATAGCCACCTAAATGAGATGAGTAAAGTGGAAAAAACCATCCATGCTCCAAACAGATATAATCTGAGATCCCAATAGAAAGAAGGGAAAGCATAAATCCCTGACCGACCTACCAGAGCAGCATCAGTGTTTCATGGAAACCTGCACAAAAGATCTAGCTAAAGAAAGTACAAACAACGCTTATCAAGAAAGGAAGAGAGATTCAATATGGAAGAATGATAAAATATATTCACACTACTCCAATGAGCTAATGATTGATACATAGATCATGATCAATATGATACAATGAATGAGTGGAATACACTCATATATAGGGAAAAACATTCCATAATTAAGAAAAGCAATCAAGTAGTTAGCTTTCCATAGGAATGCATGCATGCATAATAGTGATGGTAAAAATAGAAAGTCTAAAATAGAACTAGTCAGTTAACTCCCACTGAACTAGTGCATTGAAAATAGAAATTTCTCCAACACCCCCCTTGAACATCACTATGGAGTAAAAAAATAAGTCCTGGCTACTAGGCCATTTTAGATACTCATGTACAATGCAACTAATGAACACTAAAAAAAAATGAGGAAAGAGGGAAAACCACGTGGGAACAAACCCCCCCCTCAAAGGAAAATGTATCAAAAGAATAAAAGGCAGTTGCTAGGTAACTGTGTTCTTCCCTGCAAGATGATCCCACAAAGTCTGAAACTTTTGCTTAGTGAATGTCTTGGTGAATATGTCAGCAGTCTATTCAGAGGAAGGATAGAACTGCAAATCAATGATCCTGCCATGTACTAAATCTCTAATGAAATGCTTGTGGACCTCAATGTGTTTGGTTCGTTGTCGTTGTACTGGATTTCTACAAAATCTGAGTGCACTTTGATTGTCGCACCATATGATAGTTGGATAGTGAAATAGCATACCAAGCTCGGTAAGGAAGTGTTGAAGCCAAAGTGTTTGAATGAAACAGTTGACTACTCCTCTGTACTCAGCCTCTGCGAAAGATAAAGCAATGGCCAATTGCTTCCTACTTGACCAACAAATTGGGCCTGACCCCAAACTGAGAGTGTACCCGGACGTGGACTTGTGATCTGTGCTATCACCAGCCCAATCTGAATCTATGAATCCTATGAGATCTAATGCACAACTAGCTGCATAGTGAATCCCATAACTCATGGTGCCCTGAACATATCTGAGGATGCGCTTGGCAACCTTCCAGTACAGATCATGGGGTTCCTGCATGTATCTGGACACTGCTTCTACTTCATATGAGATATTTGGACAGGTGTGGGTGAGATACAGAAGACTCCCCACCAACTTTCGATACAAAGTGTTGTCCACTAATGGTGTATCCCCGCCATCCTCAATTTTGATCCCAGATAAGAAGGGTGTAGGTACAAACTTACAGTCTGTCATGTGGAATCTATCCAGAAGATCCTTAACATACTTCGCCTAAGAAAGTTTGATGTTGAAAGCATCCCGACTGATCTCAAGACCAAGAAAGAAGTGTAGTCGACCCATGTCCGTCATAGAGAACCTGTCATGCAAAATATCTT